>CAUYTI010059537.1:0-37178 GCA_963575145.1 Galago senegalensis
GTGTTAGTGTATGTGTGTGTGTGTGTGTGTGTGTGTGTGTAGGGTGGTTTGGGGTGGAAAGTAAATCCGGACAAGTATGCAGCCCTCTGCTCTGTAACTTTCAAAATGACAGCAGGACTGGGGCAAAGGTCACGAGGTTCGAGGCCTTAAGCACCTCCGCCAGCTGTGGCAGGGAAGCCTGGAGCCCGCAGGACGCCTGCCTGGATAAATCAGCGGTAAGCAGCCCCCGCTGGGGGTGAGGACAATGGGCCCACACGGGGGTGGGAGGCAGGACAATGGGACCCGGCCAGTGCGCAGGCCCGGAACAAATGTGCCCTGGCACCACGGGGCCCCCATTTGTGAAACTAATTGGCCCACGATGGAAAAATCTGACCAACTTCAACAGCCCTGAGAGAAGGGCAGCCTGCAGTAGCCTAACCTAGCCTGGCTCTGCAGAGCCACCCGGCCCAACCCAGAGAGATTATGATCCAGAAGCCTCTCCCAGAGACTTCCCAGGTTAGCAGAGAGGTGTCTAGGAGAAGGACAAACCATAGGGTGGGATGGGTGGGCATCAAGCGGTCTTGAGGACCTCGTGCCCAACTTCTTCCCCCAGGGTACAGAGAAGACCCATCTTCCTCAGCTCCCCCACACTGCTTGTTCTGTAGGAATAAAGCTCACAGGGGCCAGACAGGTTCCTCTTTCTCCACCGGCTTCCTGTAGCCCCAGGGCTCTCAGCTCTCTTCACTTGGGGGCAGGTCGGGAGCCAGCAAACACACAGCTACACTCAATTCTATGCTCAGCGTCAGAGAACCCAGTAATAGGCGGGTTTTCTGCCTATCACCCTTCAACAAAGCTGCATGAGGACCTGGGTCCCTTGGTCCCCAACTCATCTGATCTTGGAGGCATCTGGGAAAAGAACTCCCTCCCCCCCACCAAGTGTGTGGTGAGAAGTCAGGATGGTGTGGGCAAGGGCAGGCCAGGATCACCCACCATCTCAGCCTCCTCCTCATGGCCTCCCTTTTCAGTAGCTTTTCACGACAAGACTCCTGATTGAAGAGGAAGGAAGAGTGGAAAAGCCCTGGAGTCTTCAGTCCTCAAGTCCTGGCTCAGTGACTAACTCACTGTGCACTCTTGGGCAAGTAGCTAGATCTCTCTGGGCCTCGGTTTCCTCACTGGTAAAACAAAGGGAGAAGTCAATGATTCCTACAGGGTTTCTCTCGCCTCTAATATTCAATGATTCTAGGCCTACTGTAGGGGAGCTGGCAGACTGAACAGGGCCCCCTCCCACTGAGATGCACTGCAGGCTCTGTCTCTCCAAGTCTGACCCAACAGCCTTCTTTTACTTGAAGAGATTCTTTAGGCTTCTTTGGGAACTACATTCTAGGGTTGACAGAGGGACAATCATAGGCAAGGCAAAGAGCTAGCACTGGCTGCCTGCTAGGTGCCAACCTAGGTCCAACCTTTCTCAAACATCCCTATAAGGTAGGATTTTAAGGTAGATGGCAAAAGCAAGACTTGAGAAAACCTGCCAGGTCCTCTTTCTGAGGACCACCAGCTGGCTGCTCAGAGCCTCCTAGAATGGACCAAACACAGAGAGATAATTCTCAAAGAGCTGAGTCTGTGGGTACCAGAAGCCTCTCTGTGCTGGGGAGGTGGGCTAATGGGCTGGGGCATCAGGGCTTTCTCTCTCATGCCCCCAGTGATAAAAAAAAGATCTCTGGGCAACCCCAGGGAACCAGACTCTCTGAATCTGGTGGTTTCACTTCCTTAGCATGGTGCCCAGCACATAGTAAGCACTTACATTCTGGGCACCGTGTCCAGAGACTAATGGAGGGTATAGAGCTTCCACCTGGAGGTGGACCCAGCTTCCTTATTTGTAGAATAAATCATCCCCAGGTCTCTTTTGTCTTTTGTATCCAAGTGTATAAGACATTTTCTGTAGAGAGCCACTCTCTCTAGTTTCAGGCATTCCCCAAGTCATCCTGAGGCCCCTGGGGAAAAATGAGGGCCTAGGAGTAGGATCTTTAGGGGGGGAGCAAAAACCTCAGCTGGGATCTGCATAAAATTTTCAGCAAACACCAATATGTTCCCGAGATGAGGGAGCAAAGACCCAGATAGAGGAGGGGACAGAGAGAAGACAGAGCAAGACAAAGGCCCAGAGACAGACAAGAGTGGGCAGGAGAGCAGGGGTTGGGCGAGACAGAAACTCAAAATAAAATGAAATACAGATTGTTTCAGGGCCATTTAAATATCCCACAAACACTGGGCAATGAAAAAAACTACCTCATATAAAGAAAACAAAACAAAAAAAAAGAGAGAGGATGTATTCATTTTACTGACATTTTAATGGCTCCTCTCTTTCCCCCACCCCAGAAGATGATTACAAATTAAGCAGCATTTAAACGCTTTTTACTGTCAACAATTAAAAGGAGGGCTGTGGGCCTGAGAGTGTGGCAGCCATTCATTCCCACGGTAACCAGGCTATCAGACACCGAGAGGCCTTCCCCACTGTACCACACACAATGGCCAAAAAAGGGAAAGTGTGGATCCTGTTAATTTTGTAGGACATTCAAAAGCAAATTAAAATGTAAAAAAGCTCCCAGTACAAAGATAGAGACCAAGAGCGGTGCAGGTGGAGCTCATGGGGTTAAAGTCTTAGCACAGCAGAGTTTAAGCACAGTCTGATTACACCTCATTCAGGGTTCCTTGTGCTGGCCTCATGCACTTACTGTGCACCCACAGCGCAGGAAGGACCCAGTGCAGAGACTGCTATGCTTTCCGAGGGACAGAGGAATAAACAGTACAGTGAGCCCAAGCAGACCCCAGACCCAGCCAGGGAGTGGGAGAGGACACACCAACTACCCTAAGCTGGGCTTCAGTCAAAGGGGCTGACCCATCAACCTCCTCCATCTCTCGGGTATCTGTACCTCAGCCTTCTCTGCCGGACCACAGGTAGAAACCACATGATCCTTATTTTATTCTATTCAGAGGAAAAGATCTCATGGCAGGTGGATCAAAAGAACGCATTTAATTTTTCAAAAATCGATTCTCTTTTTTTTTCACTGTTGAAACTATCGTCCCTAATTCATGCCCACCGCCTTTCTACCCTAGCCCAATACCACCCATGGTCACATCTCTCTGAAAGGACAAAACCCAGTCTGTGTTAGATCTTAGTAAATTCTGTTGCTAGAACTCTTTTAGCCAGCTCAGCGTGGTTTCTAGGAATCCACGTCATCACAGGCACCTTTTCAAATAATAGAATAATGGGAGGTTCAGTAAGCTCCCACCTAAGGGGTACAGTGTAGGAGCATCGGGTCCACCTCAACTACAACTCAGCCTGTACCTCGCAAACACAAACAATGTAATCTAACCACATGTACCTTCATATTAATCCTGAAATTTAAAAAAATGAAGTAATGAAAAAAAAACCCAAAATAAAGAGGAAGAAGGAGGATGGAGGGGAGCATAGGATGGCCACCAATTTCCTTTCCAGTTCTTCAGAGAGGGCCATGGGAAGTACGAAAGTGAGCTGGCTAGCAGGTGGAGGGTGTGAAGCTGGACTTAGAAGCAACCGGGTCCATTTCTGTACGGTAAAGTTTAATATGCAGGAGGGATGACGGAGAAATAAAAGAGACACGTCCCCTTTAAAAGGAAATATAATTTACAGTGTGCAGCCAGGCGGCCCATAGTTTCAATCTCGTTTACTATAGAGAAAACTCGCTAGCTGTTCTCTATCCCACAAATCCGATTTAATCAGACAAGCCAGCCAGCGTGGCTTGGAGTAAAAACGGATAATTAGTAAACAGAGAGCTACTCCAGTGCTTCATTGGCATTCGAGTTGGGCTACTGTGTCGCATTTAAAATGCAGTCTGATGAAGTTTACAAAATCAAACCATTTGTTACTCCTATTGAAGAGGCTTCAGGCCACTTGCAATTAAATTGGAATTAGTGCTCAGAATGAGACACAGCAAATTCATACTAAAAAGGGATCTGACTTTGAGACATTTGACTTCACTTCAACAGTTTTCTGTGTGAGTGTGTGGGGGGGGGTGGTTCTGAAAAGACTCCTCACTCACCCCAACTCTGCAGGGCTCCCCGACTCAGCGAGCTTGCCCCCCACAATGTGCTACAGAGAGTGGGAGGGGGTTGGCTGCGGGGGGTGAGGGAGGAAAGGGACAGCTGACACCAGGGCGCCCGCAGGGCCCTGTATTCACACCAGGAAGATACTGTACTAGGGAAAATGTGTCCACAGAGGACCATATGGCTCCCTTCTGCATTGAGTCCTTGGACAAGGGGGTAGGAGGGGGCGGGGGAGGCTGCCAGAAGGCACACTTCTAGGGGGCACTGGCCCCGCCCATCTCTGACAGCAGGCTGGCGGCCTGGGAGATGGGGGCACCTTTCCTGTTGGCTGGGCTCCCGCGATGCCCTGCACGCATCAGCACGCCCCCAGCCCCGTGCACACCACCCCTCCAGCTATAAAAGAGGGGCTAACTCTTGTCTAGCCAGGGCTTCGTAACCTGGAGTCCACAGAGCCTCCAGCTGTCCGTGGATAGAATACAGGAGATCGGTAAACTCGAAGGGGGAAAAAAATGACATCTTTATTTCCGCCAGCCTCCAACTGAAATGCCCTTCCTTCAGCTGGGAATATAAGCAACCAACCAGTTGTAGCAGAGGTACCTGTAACTACTTGGTCACTGATGGATACTGCAAAAATGTCCACACTACATTAGAAATGTTGCGGTTATCTCAAAAGATCGCTTATGCAAACCACGCCTGCAAAAATATGATGGTTATTCAACCGCAGCTGCTCCTGGCAGTTAATGGGATAACAAAGAACCCCACATATTGTTACGCGACAAATGGTTTTTTAAAAAATATTTTGATCTCTGTATTTCAAGTTTTCATCATAATCCTGTGTATTTTACTTTATGCATTTCCAGACATCATGCTGAAAAAAGATTCAGAGGCTTCCCAGACTGCCCAAAGCATCCATGGCACAAGAAGGCGAATGATCCCTTGTCTGGGGGGCTGAGAGGAGGAGGGGACGGGGAGTTAGCGTTTAAGGAATACACAGTTTCAGTTTCACAGGATGAAACGAGCTTTGGAGATGGAGGGTGGTGACAGTTATTCAACAAAGCCAATGCAGTTAACGCCGCTGAACTGTACTCTTAAAAATGGTTACATTGGCAAATCTGATGCTAGATATATTTTACCAAAATTAAAAAAAGAGATAATGAATCCTTGATCTGAAGCTACCTGTTCAGCTCCAAGCCTTCTGCTGTCTGGAAGTATCCAGACCAGGTCCTAGTTTTATTCCTTCTAACTTTTCCATCTGCAGTGAACAACAGCACTGCACTCTTAGCCTCCTGGGAAGCAGGAGCGTGGGTCCTGCGGGAGGTCCAGCCTCCATCCTCAGCCCTGGAGACTCAGGGAGCAACTTTATGTCTGAGTTTAACTGCATCCCTCTCTACCTGTCAGAATGAAAGCTGCTTGAGAGCGGCACCCTCACTCCTAGACACCCCGGGATCTCTGTGACCCGACAGGTGTTTAATGAATATTTATTGGATGGGGAGAAGGACAAACAGGTGGATTGAAGGACTAAACAAATGAATTTGATCTCTCTGGACTTCAACTCATCTGTGAAATAAAGAGGGGAGGTTTTGGATCCTGCAGGCCTAAGGGACCCCATCTGCTCAACATCCTCCCCTACCTACTCCACATGTGGTCCTTTCAGCACGTAGAGCCCAGGAGGTAGACAGTGTGCACACGTGGGGGACACCTGATATGGAACACTGGGGAGGACAGGCCACTGCCCTCCGAGCCCCAGGACTTGCCTGCGGACTTCAGGAATGGCCCTGCCCCTGAAACAACAGGTGAATCCTCCCTACTGCCATCCTTGCATGAGTGCAGTAGATTTGCCAGGCCTCCTCGGCAGCCACACTGGGAGGAGACAGGCTGGGGGGCTGGTGGCCACAGGATGATAAATGTGGAGGCCTACTGAGCAGGGAAAGCATGGGAGGCAGCCATGGAGGCCTGAGGGTTTCCATGCCGCATATGATGGCTTTTATTGTCTGAGTTTTTAATATTTTCTTTATTTTGAGAAAACAAAGCATATTCTGTGGCACGATCATAGCTCCCCGTAACCTCCAACTCCTGGCCTCGAGCAACCCTCCAGCCTCAACCTCCCGAACTGCTGGGATTACAGGTGTGAGCCACCATACCTGGCAGTAATAGATTTTAAAGCCTGGAAGGATGGAGACTATCCTTTCTTGCCTTTCTATTCTGAGAGGGTGGGAGAGAAATCTAATTATGGTTGAGAAAAATTAAGAAGTCACCATGTTCACCAGCCCTTCCTGTGACCTTAAAATCTGGAACTAGCCTCCTCCCAAGTAGGCTGCCCTCCTGAGCGGCTAACTCTGTTCCAGGGAAGGGAGATGGAGAGTGTGGCAGGCACGTGGCTGGGCATCAAGCCACATTAGGTGGTGTGTGTGCTCCCGGATGACTGGTGGGCACCATGGTCCTCCCCTCCTGCACCTGCGCAGGCTCGACATTCTGAAGGAAGGTCTGGAAAGAAACCCCAGCCTCAGATGCTGACACTAAACAGGAAATGCAACATTTAAGGGCATTTAGTGGTTTGGGGTTTCTCTTTCCTCTGGTGTAGGTTTTATTTCCTAGACACCTCCTTTCAATCCCTCATCTGAGCTTCTCAGCCACTCCCTGATGGAACTGGAGCCTGAGGTTGGCCCCAGATCAGACAGAGACCCTAAAGCTGACTCTCACACCAGCTGGCAGGCTGCCCAGCACCCTGGCCATCAGGTGTCATCAGGAGAGACACCTTTCTTTGTCCCTCCTATCCTACACCAACATCACTTGATTGCCAAATCTTCCTGTTCCTCCCCCCTTCCTCCTTCCAGTGGTGTTCATTTTCCCTCTTTACTTTCCCACAGTGTTGGAAAGAATTAGCATTCCTCCCCCAGTTACTTATTCACACATCCTGCATGGCTTAGGTTCCAATTCTGTGCAGGGTACAATGCTAAGAAAGGTTACAGCCTGAGAGCAAAGAGCACAGAGCCTGGCTGGGAAGCAAGACCAAATGTGGCTTCAGATTCGGGCCCTGCCATTTACTCACCAGCTACATAATCACATAGCAATTGCCCTCTCTGGGTGATAGTCCCCCATCTGTGTTAGAGTTGTAATACCCACCATGCAGGGTCGCTGGGAGGATCTGAGATCATATATGAAAAGTGTCTGTCACAGGGACACACAGTAGGGGATGGAGAAATGGATTGGGAATGGTTGAGAACATGGATCCAGTGGGCTGCGGGAAGCTTGTCAGATGCAGGTGTGTGAGTCAGTGGACGATGGTGTTTTAACTTAGGCACCAATAGGGTTTGGATGTGTCCCCAAAAGCTAATGTGTCAGAACTCTGATCCCCAGCGCAGTGGTGCTGGGAGGGGGGCATAATGAGAGATGGTTGGGTCGTGGGGGCTCTGCCCTCATACCATTCTGTCAGAAGTGGGTTCCTTATAAAAGGACATGTTTAACCCCACACATACACCCTCTTGCCTTCCATGATGAGATGATGCAGCAGGACGGCCATCACCAGATGGTGGAGCCTGATCTTGGACTGCCCAGCCTCCAGAACTGTGAAGTTCTGTCCATTGCACTTCTGTCCATTACACATCACCACCCACTCTCAGTGTTCTGGTACAGCAGCACGAAATGGACCAAGACAGGTACATTGGGAGGTGTTGGAAGATCAAAGAACCGTACTGGCCAGTAGAGATGGGGTCCTACTCTTGCTCAGGCTGGTCTCAGGGTGAACTGTACTGAGGCCCCTCCAGGGGGTGCCGAGAGAGAACACTCCATGCCTTTCATCCCCAAGAAGACCCACACCTCTAAATCAGTTGTTTTTCAGCCTTTTTTATCTCGTGGCATACTTGAACCTATAGTTAAATTTCCACAGTACACCTATATTATGTTGATTTTAAAAATGTGTAAAAAGAATATACTTACTGTGCTTTGAACTTCTTTCAAAAATAATTTAGTTAATCTTTAAATTTTTTTTGCAGCACACCTAAGATCCTTTCACGGCACCCTGGTTGAAAATCACTGCTCTCAAGTGCTAATTTCAAACTTCCCTCTCACCGAGATCTCAAGCTCTCTAATCACGTTACTCCCACCAGTACGGTTTTGTTTTATTTTGTTTTTTGAGAAATATTCTCACTTTGTTGCCCTTGATAGAGTGCCATGGCATAATAGCTCTCAGCAATCTCAAATTCCTGGGCTCGAGTGATCCTCTTGACTCAGTTTTTCATTTTTAGTAGAGACAGGGTCTCACTCTTGCTCAGGCTGGCCTCGAACTCAGGAGCTCAAGCAATCCACCCGCCTTGGCCTCCCAGAGTGCTAAGATTACAGGCGTGAGCCACCGTGCCTGGCCCGTACGGTTCTTTGATCTTCCAACACCTCCCTGGCATTCCTTTCCTTTCATTCTTTCTCATTTAGTCCACACTTCAAGGCCTCTGGTCCAACTACCCACTGACCCCTGGCCAATTTCTGCTGTCCGTCAGCGTTCCATTATACCCAGCTGCCATACCCTGCCCTTGGATCAGTCTAAGGAACCCTGTCCCCACTCCCAGTGCTGCCTACACCTGCTGCCTCTGA
The DNA here is from genome assembly GCA_963575145.1 of Galago senegalensis. Taxonomy (NCBI): domain Eukaryota; kingdom Metazoa; phylum Chordata; class Mammalia; order Primates; family Galagidae; genus Galago; species Galago senegalensis. The sequence continues at coordinate 8,644 of CAUYTI010059537.1, forward strand.
TCCCAAGTGCTCACGCAATCCTCCACCTGCTGTGCTCTCATTCCTGCTTACTCTGGTCCACTAAGACTAAAGGTGTTCGCCTCTCATAGCCAGTGACTCCCATATCCTTAAATCTAACAGACGTTTTCTAGTCTTCCTCTGAGGCAGCTTCACAGCAGAACTTAAAACTGACTAGTTTTTCCTTTTGAAACTTCTTCCTTTGGCTTCCAAGATGCCACACACTCCCGGTCTCCCCCCTATTCCTCCAGGGGCTCCTCCTCACTCTCCATCACGGGTTGAGATAGTTCTGGAGGGCAGAATGTGTCGGGGCTCCTCTGGAGTCTATTCCAGGCTCTCTTCTCATCCTACACACTCTGGTTACGTAAACGCGCCCACTTCCATGGCTTCAGCGGTCACATACACACTGAGGGTTCTCTTCTGAATTCCTGACATCCCCATGTACCCAAACGGCTCCTGGGTGTCCCCGGCCCCCACCTTGGGATGTCACTGTGCCTCGCTATGGTGGCATCAAACTGTTCACTATCCCATCAGTGACAATGACAAAGCTGTCTCTCCTCTGTTCTCCATTTCAGCAAAGAACTCCACCATCATCCAATTACCCAAGGAAGAAAAGGGGGCATCGCCCCACATTCCTCTCTCTCTCTCCTCTAATAACAGGTGAGTTACCCAATTTCTTTCATCTTTCAGTATCTTTTTGTGTATTTTTTAAATCCACCCCCATTACAACTACACTATTCAATCTACCATAATTTCTCGCCTCGATGATGGCAGCATCCTCCCAACTAATCCACCTGCCTTTAGTTTAAACCCTCCAACGTAGTCACAACCCTGTAGTCAGAGTAACTTTTCTACTCATCAGATGTCACTCCCCTGATTAAGAAACCCTTTAGTGGCCCCTTACTGTCCCCAGAAAAAGGCATAACTACTTAAAATGCTTTCAGGAGCTTTTCACCATTTAATGTCTGTCTATCCAATCTCAGCCCTCCTCCCTTCCTGTTTTCAGATTCATGAACTTGTCTTAACATCCACCTGTGTTCCTTTTCTCCCCCATTCCCCCAACATCTAGCTTAACTTCTTCTCCTTCAGATGCCAGCTTAGATGACACTCCTCCAGGAGGCCCCCAAGTTGAAGCCCCTCGCATGTGCTTGACTACATCCTAGGTTCCCAATACAACAGTATTTATGCTCCACGTGGCTTGCTCACTTTCTCCTATATCCCCAGGAAGCATGAGACCCACGTGGACAGGGATTCTGCTTTGCTCACCACTGGGTTCCCAGCCTAATACAGTACTAGATACACTATAGGTATTCAATAACTATTTACTGAAAGAATTAATACACAAATGAATGCATTAAAAAAATAACCAATGAATGCATCTGTGGGCTTGAGCCAGAGTCTCTAGCAAGTTATAATTTCCAGAGCCCAAGTCGTTAATATTCAACTCTTACCAACCTCAAGTAAACACACCTCCTTGCCCTCCCCAGCCACCTACGCACCAGCCCAGATTCCCTGTAAGCTGCAGGCATCTGAGCCCCTATGTCAACCTGTGTCTTTTAATACACACATCTGTACCATGTTTCCCCGAAAATAAGACACTGTCTTATATTTATTTTTTGTAGTTTTGGGCCAGGGTCAGGTTCGAACCCGCCACCTCCAGTATATGGGGCCGGTGCCCTACTCCTTGAGCAACAAGTGCCGCCTGCATCTTATATTTATTTTCTCTCAAGAAGACAATCTAGGGCTTATTTTCAGAGGATGTCTTCCTCTCCTTACCAAAATGCAGGGCGTGGCTATCTGCATAGCCATGCCTATCACTAGGTCTTATTATCGGGGTAGGGCTTATATTTAACAAAGGCATAGAAATCCTGCTAGGGCTTATTTTTGGGGTAGGTCTTATTTTGGGGGAGACAAGGTAGGTGTGCACTCGTATTTATATGCACCAGGAGCTGGGCACAGGCCTTTGTGGATATGAATTCTCCTCCCAGCCTGAACTCACTACACCCAGGGCTCCCCCAGGTCGTATTCTTAGTAGGTTCTCGCCCCTCCTCAGATGGTAGTATGTGTGACACACTGTTTGGAGATTTGATCTGCAGAGGAGATGGGAATCCCCTAAAACAGGGCTACTAATGGAAATGCCAAAAGGGAGGTCGCTAACACAGAAATTGTGACCTCCAATACCATCCTGCTGGGAAAGTATTGATGCTTTTTTTTTTTTTTTTTGGCAGTGTTTGGCCGGGGCCAGGTTTGACCCCGCAACACACACCGCCCAATTGATGCATTTTTTTAAAGAGGTGAACAGGATTTTGACAAATTTGAGGTTTTCTCAGCCCTGCCCCAAATCCCCCACCTCTTGATTTCCTGTGGTGCTACACTTGACCTGCCAGCAGTGAACACAGTGAGTGTCAGGCATCCTGGTAAGCAAATGTGCCCATGCAGGCAGCCCCCAGGGGTTTGCCAGCTCCCAGGCAAAGGACCCCTGATGCAGGCCATGCCCAAGCAGGCTCCCACCTCTGCCCAGACACTGGGTTCACGCCTACTTCCTGATCCCTCCACCTACCTCTCAAGTTCAAAGAACACTCAACAATGAGGAGGACAAGCTGTGCTCATGGGATCATCTAATAGCTCCTTCCTAACTTTTTCTTGAGGGTTGGGGGAGTTGGAAACTTCCAGGTACAAAAAGCCAGGAGGACGGCACTTTCTAGTCATTCAGGATGGAATAATCGTGGGTGTGGAGGATTTGAGCAAAGGTCATTGAAAGGAGTGGGTTTGAAGAACCTTAAAAATATCCCCACCTGAGCCCCTTTGGAAGATCTGTCAGGTTTTCCAAGCCTCAGGGATCAGTGGGGAAGGCAAGAACGACAAAGACCCTGTTATTCCAGACATTTATATCAAGAATGGCTCTACATATTCTTCTTAGCAAAGTATCTCAAGAACTGGGGAAAAAATATATCCAATGTACTCAATACTACTATGAAATCAATATATAAGCACCTACACATTCAAATGAATGGTAAAACATAACTATAGTCCAGAAAGTAGAAGGGAAGAGGAGAGAGAAGGGTTGGGGGGGGCGTGAGGAGGGAAGGTGTTTGGGGGAACCTCACCTAATGTGCATGATGCAATGGTACATTTCAAAACCATTAAGAAAAGAATATAATTGTGATGGATGTGTTATCAGTTTAATGTAAGCATTTCACACTGTATGTCAAATCAGTACACTGAACCCTATAAATGCATCAATATACACAGTTATGATTTAATAATAATAATAAAAAGAATGGCTCTACACCAGCCCTCGTCCTGGATTCACTAGCTTTACTGGGGTCTTCTCTGCAGGAAATAGTAGACTCACCCTGGATGGAGACCCATGTGGTCATAGCCATTTTGCTCATAGAATTTACCAATCCTTTATCCACCCCGCCCCCGTTCTGCAAATGCTCTCAAGACGTGCATCCCACCTGCCGCAATCCCCTTTCCTTCCTCCCCTTGTGTCACTCCGTGGCAGTTGTATTCTGAGACAATGGCCTATTAAGAGAAGACTGTAGTTCCCTGGTCGTGCCAGCACAGTCAGAGAATGCTGAAGACCAAGCCTCCCTCCGTGGGGCCTGGAGAATGAGCACTCGAGAATGGCCCTGAGGACTGCTCAAGATCCCAGCTATGCATGGGAGAGGAACAGCCCCCAAATCACCCAACACTGCCTCTCAATCCTGAGACTCAGGATTGAGTCTCTTAAAAAACCCTCCAGATGGTGGAAAATAAGGACACAGAGACAGAATGGTGGAATCTCTGCAACATTTTCTAACTCAACTGCATCTAGGCCTAAGGAGCCTTCACCTACTCTGATGTCATCTGTTTAATATGCTCTTCATTTTAAATGTTAAGACCCGACAACTTATTCAATCTCTGAACAGACAGGCCAGGGCTTGATTCTCCAAAGGAGCTCATTCCTCAAGGGATGAAGACACCACCACCCCTCCACTATAATACAGGCAGCAGTCACACACGGGCTGTACAGAAAGGCTGCCTTGGCGTGCAAGAACGGAGCCTTCATATTAATTAACATCTTCATAGAAAGAAAAGTCTCTCCAGGGAGTACTTGTTTGATTATTTTTATTTACTCAGTCATACTGCTGCCTGGCTGCTCCTGACCCTCACTCCTAAGAGCCTAGGTGGGTTCTGTAAAGGAAAAGAACCCAGAGAATGGGTACAGTGGGGTCACAGGGGAGAAGGCAGATTCTTCTGTGGTGGCCAGAAAAACTGCCACCAGGTGTGTGATGCTCACATATATTCTGTATCCTGGGTATGCCCTCTAATCTCCATCTACCTGGAAAATGGTTATGACACAAAGTCCCACTTCGAAGCCCCACTGTCAGTGGAGTGCCCCAAGTATAAAGGACCTTCATGACCCTGGGCTCGATGTGACTGCTGTGATCAGTGTCCCTAACCCAGCTCATTCAGTCCTCATAACGTCCCCAGATGGGAGTCATGTGAGCAACAGCTGGATGGCTGATTTATTTACTTATGTACAAATTAAATAATTAATGAGGAGGGGCTGTTAGCCTAAAGCAATAGAGAAAAATAAGAACACTGCTAGAACCTTCCTCCACGTCCACCTAAGAGGCACCTCCTATGGCCCAGCCCCTGTGCTAGGTGGGGCCTGGGGATACACTGATAAGAAAGACTCCCTGACACAAGCCCTGTCCTCGGAGGGCTTCCAGCCTGCTGAAGCAGACAAGGTTAAACAGTGACCACAGTACTTACAAGACGCTCAGCGTCGGAATCTAAAGTTGGGAAAGGATCAGGCTCTAGGTAAAAATCTCCCTGTGCCCACACCTCACAACATAAACACTCATCCACGCTTCTGTGAGACAGGGAGGCTGGGACATGACATATTTACACGCGCTAACACGCCTGCCCGTGCACACGCGCTCCCTGTCCCAGCTCCCTCAGTGGCAGGCTGAATGGCTGCTATTCAGAGCCCGGGGCCTGGGCCTTGTCATTGTAGAGCAGCAGGCAGGCACTTGCTCCAACTTCCTTGCAATGGAAGCCCGCTTCTGCCTGAGCTGATTTATTCCAAGGACCATCTGGGCCAGAGAACAATGTGCTCTCCTATATGAATGACCAGCCGTATTAGTCATACCCTCTTAACTCGACCCCTCTGTCCCCTAATCTTCACACTATCCTTCATTCCCTTTGACGGAGGCCAAGGACTGGCTCTCTTTCTCACCTCTCCCGAGGCCGGAGAAGTTTGTCTGGGACAAAGAGGTCTGGCCTGATGCCTGTGGGTCCAGCAGTCAAACCAGGACAGGGTTTGAAAGGGACCTGCAGGTTCCCCCCTCGCCCTCCCAGGCCCACGGCCCTGTTTGGACATGGAGGTGAGCTCACCCACTCAATCTCACCCCAGGGATTCCAGGGCTTCCAGGCCCCAAGACAGACTAGAGAATTAGCTCAAGGCAACTCGGGGCCCAAGAGCTCTCCTATCTAGCCCCATGCTACCACGACAACCATGTGCTTTGAGTAAGGCTTATACAAGGCCATCGTGTTCTACCTCACATTTGCCTTAAACTGTCCTCTAGCGGTTTAACAGTGAGAGTATCTTTTTCCTTTTCTTTCTTTCTTTCTGTTTTTTTGAGACAGAGTCTCACTTTGTCACCCTGGGTAGAGTGCCATGGTGTCACAGCTCACAGCAACCTTAAACTCTTGGGCTTGAGCAATTCTCATGCCTCAGCCTCTTCAGTAGCCGGGACTACAGGCGCCCACCACAAACTCCAGCTGATTTTTGTATTTTTAGTAGAGATAGGGTCTGGCTCATGCTCAGGCTGGTCTTGAACTCCTGAGCTCAAGTGATCCACCTGCCTCGGCCTCCCAGCATGCCAGAATTACAGGCATGAGCCACTGCACCCAGACTGTATCTTTTTTTTTTCTTTAACCCACACTTCCCCCAGAGCGGGGAATAAAAATGATCTACTTTTATCTCCCTCGCAGCCTAGGACACAGCCTGGCCTGAGTCACAGCTTGATTTTGTAGTTAAAATGAATGAGCCCAGCACAGAAGCCCTAAATCTTCGGGCTGGAATGAAGACTCTAAGATCCTGCAGCAGCCCCACCTCCCACCCCAGTACTCTATCCAAAGGCCTGGGCATCTTTGGGATGGAACAAGCCAGCCACCTGCTCAGACCCCTGATGACCCAACACAGACCCTTAACAGTATCACATATCTGCTCAGAACATGCCTTTTTAGAATTTAACGTGGAAGCTACAAGTTGCTACATGTGTTTTTGCTTGTGACCTGCAGTGTTTTGTATGCGTTTTGGCTTGCTTGAGTTTTTTAAAATTTTGTGTTGGTTTTGCATTTAGCTAGAAAGCATGATGAGAAAGGGAAGTCTGACCCTGGGGGGTTTGCTGGTCATGAAGTTGTCCTCCCCCACCCCGTTGTGAGAACAGGAGGCACACACATGCGCACATGTACGCACGCGTGCACGCATGCAGGCACTCACGCACACACACCCACACACGGCTCTCGCTTGATGCCTTGCCTCGTGCCAAGACAGAATTGATGGTGATGAGCGAAGAAGATAGGAAAAAAATTCAAGTGGCCGATTAGCTGGGTAAGGTTTATGGCAACAGGCAACAAACTCACTCGTTTCGTGTTTTGCAGAATATAAAAGCGCCGAAACATTTTAATTTTAAATTCTTATCATTGAATTTACTGCTTTTCTCTCGCAATGATTTGTGTTGCTTTTTAATTTTTACAGTCTCTACAGAAGCCAGATGCCACCGCCTAAGGACAAAATAATAAAAACCTACTGCAGTCATGAGTTACAGAACAAAAAAGAAACAAGCAGTTGACAGAAGTTAATATCTCAATTTAACAGTGCTGCTTTGCTAATGATCCTTTGATATGTGTTTATTTAGAAAGGTCTGATCTTGACCTTGAAGGCAAACTCAACCACAAAGTCTTTATGAGAAAAGAGAAAGACTTTATTTATAGATTGGCTTTATGTCAATCACTTCGGCAGCTGGTCCCAAAGTGCCAAGCCACTGGAGGGGAGGAGCCGAGGGACAGCAGCACACGCATCTCAAAGGGAAATGTCCGTTTGGGGGCCGGTGTGGGAGAGGTAAAGTGAAAGACGGGTTTCAGGGAACATAAGGTCCAAATGGAGTGGGCCCAGGAGCCCAGTTCTCTTGCTCCTTTGGAAGGAATCAGCATACTTAGATTCTCTCCAGATGATGACACAGAACCAAGTGTATCTAAACCTCAACAAAGAGAAAGATGTGCAAAGGGATGGTACACAGGGCACGAGGAGGGTTCACCTGGGCTTTCAGGAAGGTCTGTGTGGCAGGGTAGATCCTTCTCTAAGAACTTTACAAGAACAACCTAGAAGACCGACCCGCCCGGAAGCAGGAGTATAGACCTGTAATCCTTTAACAGGTGTGTACCAAAGGGAGGGGTCTGGGACCACCACCACCCCACCCCACCTCCACTATTTGCTTTTGCCATATCCAGCTGTCCACCTTGACCAGATGTGCAGAAACCGTTTCCCCGGGGTCAGTTCTTGACCCCACCCTTTGGTACGTGACTGTTAAGGCCTCTCCAGTTCTGACACCGTTTATCAGCCTTACCCCCTTCTCTCCTACCCCAGGGCCAGACCCCTGTTCAAAGGAGATCCCTGGGACTTGAGAATGCCAGGACTGGACCAGGAGAGGGCTCCGTACTCTCAGGTGCAGAGAGCCCCACCTGTCTGCACCAGGCCAGGCCGGAGGCTGTACCTGAGGTCCCACACCCCCTGCCTTCCTCTCGCTCCGGGAGGCCTGAGAAGCTGGTTGGAAGAGGCCGTCCCATGCTAAGTAGTACCTTTCCCCACTCTCAACCCTGATGTGTTCTGCCCCTGACGCAGAAGGCTTCATGCCCCACCATCTGCCCCAAGTGGACTCTCTGGTCCTGATTGCAATGACCACAAGGAAGCCAGAGCCTCCTACCTGGACTTCTCTTCTGGATATAAAATCCAGAGATCCAGCTGGCCCCTGGATGTTCTGCAGGCCTATTACAGTCCACACGTCCAGGAGACCTGCATGTAAGCCTCTCAAACAGCTCATCCTCTTGGATCTCCATCTCAATTGATAGCACTAATGCCTTCTCAGTCCCCAAGCTAGATGCCTGGGCACTGCCTGGAGGGCTTCTGTGTGCCCTCACCTACACCTCCCAATCCAGCATGTTCTCTATTATCTAAGCACTCCCCCTATTGGGCCCATTCCTCCTCATTCCAGATCAGCATCGGCCCAGCCCAAGCCACCAGCATCCTTCACCAGGACAGCCACAAAAGACTCCTAACACAGCTCACTCCCCTCTGAGCCACCCTGCACACCACCACCAGGTGTGTCCTATCAGAAATTTATCTGATCTGCTAACTTCCTCTTGTAAAAGCTTTCATGAACTCTGTGTCATCTGTGGATAAAAATCTAGGCTCCTCAACAAGGCCTAACTTGTCTGTGGCCTAGGCCTGCCTACACCTCCCAACCCCTCCTTCTCAGCCAGGATACTGAAGCCAACACCACCACCATTCCCACACACGCGGTCTGTTTCATCCGCCCTTCTCTCCCTTCATCCTGGCTTGTTTTTACTTCTGCTTTAGAATCTGGTGATGTCTTCTTCTCTAGAAACCCTTATCTGTCTCCTGGGTATCTGCTGAGCACCCTTCCTCTGGGCTCCAATGGTATCCTGTGTGAAAATATCTCCATCACCGCGCTCGGCATTCTGCATTATAATCCCCTGTTTATGTCTCCCTACAGCTCTGAGTCCCTTGAATCAAGAAACTGGGCTTAGTCATCTTTCCAGGCCCAGCATCTAAGCACACAGTAGCTATGCAGTCAATGGTGACTCAATAAGTGGCGAGCTATCTTGGTGCTTCTGAAAATGAAAGGCCAAGGCAACAGCCAACTTGCTGAGACTCTGGCAGGGGGAGACTTCTTATTTTCCTCCATCTCCAGCCTTCGAAAAGCCAAGAGAAAATGTGTGTGTGCTGTGGGTTGTTTTTAGGCTGATATCATTAAGTCTTGCTGGAAGGTCTCTCTGGGCCCCAGAGCGGCTGGGTGGCCATTCCCCTGCAGCAGGTCATCAGTCTCCAAATGCCAGGCCAAAGCAGTAGTCCTTCTTGCTGTCCCTGTCACACAGCCTACTTCTGACCAAAGACTGGAGCCGAGTCAGAGTCCTGGTTGACTCTAGCAGAGATTCATCAGCCTGGGAGGGTGGGACAAAGAAGACCCACCAGCCTATCTGGGCACAAGGCCAGCGGAGGGGAGAACAGGATCAAGGGAGACAAATGTCCCAGCCCACCTGTTATGTCCCAGGCTCTGCTAGGAGGTAATCAGCACCCAGATCAAGGATGTTTGTGCATCTGTCCCCACCCACCTGACAGACCAAAGCTGCAGCCCCTACAGGTGGTGTGTGTGAGGGAGGGGGCCACGGGGAGAGAGGGTAGGAGAGTCTCCGTCTATTCTCCTCACAGCCTGGCAGCCCCCATGGCAAAGGTTCACCCAGGGCTGGAGGAGACTGGAGGATCTGTTCTCACTCAAGATAAGAGGGCAGGGGTGGTAACAATGGAAACCACAGCCTTATCTCGGCCTCCTTCATCAATGCCCCCACATCCCAGCCCTGCCCCTCTGTTTACCGGCCTTCTCTCCACCAAACGCTCTTCCCTTTCGGGGCGGGCACCCAAACGCCCTTCCCTTTCGGGGCGGGCACCCCAGACAACACACTTGCCACTGAGTCCAGCCTCCTGCCTCTGAGTATTTCAGACGGGAACAGCCACCTTTTCCATAAAGTATTCATAGACAATGCTCCCGTCTTACAGCCAGCATCTACTGCTTCCAGGATTTGTAATCACAAAATAATTCAAATTAAACTTTCAAAGCCTAAAGAAATGACAGGAAAACTCCAAAAGGATAAGGGCTGGTGTCTGTGCCGAGTCACAATGAAAGCAGCTCTAGACGGACATTCATCCGTCTGCCCTAGGAACATCTCCGCCATGCAGAGGTTTACACCGAGGTCTAACTGGCTGCTGCTGCTTCTCGTTCTTTTCTTCATCTTTTTTTAAAGCCCTCTGCCTCTCACTGTAGGGTAAAGATACATGGACTCTTCCTCTTAGTTTTGTTCTCTTGCCTAACACACAAGGCAGCCTCCAGGTGCAATCAATACCCTCCACCAGGGCTCTCCCTTTGCTTTCTTGGTAAGAGCCAATTTGGAAAGGACGGAGCAATGGCTCATGCCTGTAATTCTAGCACTAGGAGAATTGCTTGAGGTCAGGGGTTCAAGACCAGCCTGGACAACATAGCCAGACTTTGTCTCTACCAAAAAATGTAAAAATTAGTCCAGCATGGTGGTGCACACACTGGTAGTCCCAGCTGCTGGGAGGCTAGACAGAAGGATGGTTTGAGCCCAGGAGTTTGAGGCTACAGAGAGCTATGATGCCACTATATTCCAGCCTGGACGACAGAGTGAAACCCTCTCTTTGAAAAAATAACGAACAGCTAATTCTCAGATGCAAACTTTTAGCCATCTGGACTGGTAGGCTAGGCGACCCTTTTTTTATTTGTTTTAATTTACTAAATCATAGCTGTGTGCATTAATACTGTCATGGGGTACAGTGTGCTGTTTTTATATACAATTTGAAATATGTTCATCAAACTGGTTAACATAGCCTTCATGTCATTTTCTTAGTTACTGTGTTAAGACATTTATATTCTTTTTTTTTTTTTTTTTTTTGAGACAGAGCCTCAAGCTGTCCCCCTGGGTAGAGTGCCATGGCTTAACTGCTCACAGCAACCTCCAACTCCTGGGCTCAAGCCAGTCTCCTGCCTCAGCCTCCCAAGTAGCTGGGACCACAGGTGCCCACCAAAACGCCCGGCTGCTTTTTGGTTGCAGCCATTATTGTTGTTCGGCTGGTCCAGGCTGGATTCGAACCTGCCACCTTAGGTGTATGTGGCTGGCGCCTTAGATGCTTGAGCCACAGGCGCCGAGCCAAGACATTTATATTCTACATTTAGAAAGATTCACATGTACTCTTATAGGACGAACCACAGGCGTGATCCCACCAATCACCCTCCCTCCATCCATCCTCCCCCCTCCCCTTCCCTCCCTCTCCCCCTCCCCCATATTCTTGGGCTATATTTGGGTTATAGCTTCCCTATGAAAGCTATAAATTAGTTTCATAGTAGGGCTGAGTACATTGGATACCTTTTCAGGGGACCCTGCTTTTGCTCCTGGAATGAGGAGTGTAAGCCCCATCCTCAACCCGTGTGTGTAAAGAGGGAGCAACTGAACCCCAGGGGCCCTCCAGAGGAGCAAGATGACAACTTCTGAAACAAGCGGCTTTACATCCGGAGACAGTGTAGGTCCAGGCTGAGTTATGCATCCTTTGTGTTGAACAACTACTAGTTATCAGGTAAGTCATAAAGAAACATTCATAAAATTAGATTCACCACTTGTTTTTACAGCCCTCATTAAGGGACATAAAAGACAATTCTTTTCAGCATTTCGGTGCTGAATGATAAATTCAATTAACTGGACACAGTTAACCTCATAGATCCAGAAATCCTTATATCAAAGAGGTAACGCCAGACAATGAGCAGGAAAGACGAGGACAAGCCCCTCCCGCCGGCCTTCCAGGCCCGTCCACCCACACCAGCCAAGGCGTCTCTGCCATCCTTGCTCAAGTCTCCCACTCCCCTTCACTCAGGCCTTCTTCTCTGCTCTGGGAAAGGAAAAAGATTTTGATGTTAAGGGGGAAAAAAAACCCACAGGCTTTGAATCCTTCCACAAGATATCGAACCTCTCTTCAACTTGAGTTTACTCTGGGGGTAAGAAGAGCCACAGGGCTGTTGCAAGAGTTAAATGCAATGTAAGTTCTGCACCTAGCTGAGCACCTGCTAAGCACACACCAAAGGGGAGATGGTTATTACTATCATTTTCTTTAAACTAAAATTCAGTCCAAGTCCCATCTCCTTTCCTAAATCTTTCTTAGTGATTTAAGAGCATTTACTGGACATCTAAGGTGTACCGGGTCCAGGCGATGGAGAGATGAACACGCCCCATCCCCGTACTATGGGGATCCAGAGATGAGCCGAGGTTCTGTGTCCTCGTCAACACATTCCTCCTCTAAATTCCTCTCCACGCACCACCCGGGCTGGCATCTGATTATACTGTGACCTTTTGCTGTTCTCTGGCTGATTTATATATGTCTATATATAGTGTCTCCCTGCAAATTTATGTTAGAATAGTGGGAAAAGACAAAACAAAACGTGAGCGCGGCTCACGCTCCGGCCCAGCTCCACTTAAAGAGGCAGAGCAGCCAAGGAGTTGAAGCGTGAACTCTATAGATCAAATCCTATTCTACCACTTTCTGCTGCTGTGTGACCTCGGGCAGGTTAGCTAACTCCTCTGTGCCTTGTCTCCTCCTCTGGGGAAACCAGGGTGACAATACCTGCCTCGTGGGGATTTTAGGTAGATTCAAGATGATGTTTAAAATATTTAGTACTACTTGGCTTAAAGCAAATATTCAATAAGCATTAACTAGGATGGTTATTAGATACGTGGCCCAGGGAAGGCTGCTCCTGTCTAGTCCTAGTTTTCCTTATCTGGACAAGAGAACGTTCACCCTGAAAAGTGGATATGAGGACTAAATAAAATAGTGTAAGGCAAGCCCCAGCACAGTGCACGGCCCTCGGTGACTTCGGCGAGAATGCCTTAGTGCTGGTTTCTTCTCTCAGGAGTAAGAAGCAGATCTTACAGTTCCCGTACCTTCCTTGCAGGGCTGACCCATCAGTCCACATTAGCATTCACTAATTTGACTCAAATGAGAGTGAAGGGAGCAGAAAGCAATGAGGATTGCTAAAGCTATTCTTTAGAAGACAATCTTCACATTGCATTTTGAATTGAAGGGGTGGTGGGATGGGGAGGACAGGCTACAGGGGGATGGGAGCACGTGTCTGTGTAAAGCCTACAGGCAACTAACTCTGAGCAAGTGATTTCCCTGTCCAGGTCTCCACCGTGGTTCCTTGAACTGAGAGCGATGGGCAGAGCATCTATCTCCTCTGCTGCCCTTCACCAAAAGCCTGGGTGAAAACTAAGAGGACAGTTCCTTGCAGGGCTGAGCCCACAGGGGAGCAGCACCAGAGACTGAGGTGTCCTAGCCAGTCACAGCTCTGGAAGGTCCCCATGGGCATCGGAAAGAGATAGACAGACAGGTGTTTGGAAGAACTCCAGGTCATCAGAGTGACAAGGGCTTGGGGAGGGGTGACGGCATTTTCTATCAAGCAGAGGACCTGGAGCCTCTCCCTCTGCAGAGTTTTAGGAAAGAGACACACAGCAATCCCTCTGGGACAGTTGAGCACAACTAAGACTGCCTGGTCAGAGGTGGCAGGAAGAGCCGGGGTCCTCCCGGGGGCCCTTCCAGCCCCCAAAACTTACTAGTGGTTTCCAAGACTCAAATATCCAGGACTGAGAAGCAGTAACATCATGTTTATCCTGCTGGGCTTCCGAAGTGCTGGGAAAGAACTTCGCATGCTAGAAGGAGCGCTAGAAATAGGAAGAAAAGGTCCCAGGGCCTGGCTCTGCTGCCACGGAGCTGTGTGGACAGACGCTCAGGGAGTCTCTCCACCTGTCGCAAAGTTCAATTTCAAGCTAGGACAGGAAAAAGTTAGACACCAAAGGATACCCAAGTCTCCTGCTAAATTTGGGGAGAACGATGACTTATTTCCTTCCTGCTTCTCAAGCAGGGTCCACACCAGAGAGTGGAAAGGGGTCTCCGGGGAACTTTGAAGACATCTGGGGGAGGGGAAAAGGCACAAAAAAACTCCCTTCCTTACTTACTTTCATTCTTTTTTTTTGAAAGTCATTCCCAGCTTCTTGGGACACAAAAGTATCTGTTAAGGTAAGTTAAACCTTCTCAAGATGAATTTTCCTGCTACTTTTAATTAAAAGTTCTTTAGAATTAAAAGAAGACTATTCAGAAAAGGTTGAAAAAAAAAATTCATTGACACTCCCCCCCCACCCCCTCCCCCTTTTCCCAAGGAAAAGAAAAAGCTGTTTTGTGCACGGCTCACCCGGTCCACACTGTACAAAAGGAGGCGGGCTGGCGGAGAGACACATGAGATGACCCCTTGACCCCGGACCGCTGACAAGTCCTCAATGGCATAAATACCAGATAATCAATCACATGCCAGGAGGGCGAGTCCCCCTGCCCTCGCCCCAGCGTTGGGGTTTATGAGAGATACACTGTAAATAGACACTGGGATTCTTAAAGGAGGCCCCCCTCGGCATTCCAGGGGCCGGCCATAATCCTGAACCAGGCCTGACCAGACCTGGACCATCTCGTTTTACAGCTTTCATCGCCAGCTTATAAAGCGCTTTGGCCTTCCAATCCCCCACTGGACTTCCCGATATGAAATGAAGTCAAACTTACACACACACAAACACATGCACACATACACCGTCTAAAGGGGAACTCTGAAAATCACTGCCAGGAAGGCTCGGGCAGAGGACAAGCAGGAAGTGGGCCATGGGTGGGGGGTGTAGGGCGCCCACCAGAGCCTGGGGAGGTGATGAAGCAGCAGTGATAGTGACACTGATGTCAGTGATGATAATTGTGAAGTTAGTATCTGTTAAATACTTAGAGCCCTGCACATGGTAAGTGCTTCCTGGGTATCCTATCACCTATCCTCAAAAACACCTCTATGGGGTAGGTACTGTCATGCCCACTACGCAGACAGGGAAGCTGGGCTCAGAGTACACGTAATCAGTCCCCAGGCCACCAAGCCAGTAACTAGCAGGGGGCATGAGATTTAAAATCAGGGAAATGACTCAGGTCTAGATATACCCCCACTAACCCCCCACCACCACGTCTATGCGTTTCTGCCTGGAAAGGAAAGAGGTTGGAAATCGGTACTTTTAGATCAGAAGGCAGCCCAGGGGACAGAGGCATTAAAGACAGTGGTGAAGGAGGGGCTAAAGACCAAGGTATCATCTGAACGGCGTCAAATCTCCAAGACAGCCAGAAACTAGGCTAGTTTCAGAGGAGAAAGAGATTTCAGATCCAGCTCACGAATTCTGAACCCAGCCATGGTTTAAGAATGTCCTTTAGCCCACCCTGGACCCCAAGAGCCCTGGTGGTGAACACTAGGCCTAGAATGTCTCTAAGGCAACCATGGTCTTCCAAAGTGGTAGACCTGGATCCTAAACTCACCCCAGCAAACACCGGAGTGGGGGCAGGGAGAGGAAAACAGAGTCTCTTGGTAACTAATTTTGATAATGCTTTTGTTTCAGGGTCAAAGGTTAAATATGGCCACCCTAATCCACTTCTTCTAAAATTAGAGCACAAGAGAGATTTTTCTGTAGCTTAGCAAGAAGAGCTTTTTCTTATTGCTAGAGAAATGGTCCTGACCCAGCCCAATGAACAGGGGGCGTCTGGCTGTTGGAGACACAGACACTTACTGTTCATTTGGACAGAACACCTCGGCTCCTGGTTGCAGGGCTGGAGTTATTTATTAAGACCAAAGTGAAAGGAATGCAAAGTGGCACTTTAAAAATGTAATTGTCCCTCTGTCCCACCCCACCCACTTTTGAATTAATGCTTCCTGAAAGGTCCTAGACAGCAGAGAGGAGGAGTAAATGCTTGGGAGCCTCATACTCAGAAACTGCTAAAAATCTCTCTCTCTCTCACACCCCCCCCCCCCAGCTTTGGCTCTAAGAGAAACCATTAAGAATCAAACTGTACATGTGCACAGAGTCTCAGAGCACAAAGTCCTCCCATACATGATTTCATTGCTCTTCACAGCAGGCCCATTAGGCAAGTGGCTTTCTTGACCCTCTTCCACCAAGGAGGAAACCAAGCCCCTAAAAAGACAAGCGGCTCTCCCGGAGTCCTGTTCCTCATAAGGCAGCACCAGGGCTAGAAATTTCTTTGCTCCTATGACTACAGCAGACATAGAGAAAGGGGTTCTCCGTGAAGAAACAGCGGGCTTCCCCTTCCCCCCAAACATGAGCCACACCAGAGAGAGGCCAGAGGAATTCCGGGGAGAAATGGTCTCTCCTGAACCCATTTTACCTACACGTATCCCCAGGCAAGGGGCGCTCCTGAACCGGCAGGTGAGAAAGAGGTGAGCCCTGCAAACAACTCGGGAAGCTGCCCTGGGGGGGCCTGAAATGGAAGAGAACCCCCTCCCTGCCACCCAGTCTGACTGAGAGCTTAGTTCCCTCCCCTGTAACAGCTCCCTTGCCCTGGCTGGGGGAGCAGTCACCACCCTGAGGCAGAGAGGAGAGCTCCCGAGGGAGGCAGTAGCCTTGCAAGAAATGATTGTCCAAGTGTCAACAACCTGCTGCTTCCCAGAGCCTTGGGGTCAGAGGCCAGGAGGGAGCACAATGGCTTTCTGGAGCTGAAGGGTCTGGGCAGAGGGGCCTCGGGACCTCCGGAATGCGGGAGGCTCTGAATCCAGCACTGGAGTCTCCTGTCTTGCCCTTTCATACTTTTCCTCCCTCTGCAAATCCCAGACACCACTAACCTCGAAAACAGGAGATCAAGAAAGGAAGGGGATTAGTAACAGCCTACATACCCAGGCACACACACAAAGCTTTCTTCACAAGAGAGGAACTCACCGGGCTCACGAAGCAAATTTGCCCTAAAGCAGTTTGAGCGTCTCCTCCTCCTGCCTCCAGGCCTTCCCTGCCCTCCTGTCTATCAGGTTGGCACCCACCTTTTCTGCACCCACCATGCATGCCACCCTGAGCACGCTCCCTCCTCTTCCTGTCTGCCTGCTGCATGGCAGGCCAGGCAGGCTGTCTTTGGATGTGGGCACCTGCACTAGTGGTTGGTGCTCAAATCACATTGGATGAATGAGGGAAGGAATTTGAGTTTGGGAATCTCCTCTTTCTGAAACTTTCTACACAGAAGGGGTTATTTATCTGGAATGGTTTGCACGTAGGAGCTATCGCACCAGCCCCTCCCGATGGTACTAAGTCAAAAACCCTAGGATGCCTCTGCTCCTAATTTCTGCCCCCCCCACCTGACACTGAATACCTAATGAACGAATGGACCAGCCTCCTTCCCTCATTATTTTCTCTATTGTTCAAAACATAACAGTAGTTAACTGGCTTTTTGTACAGCATGTGATGTATGTGCAGGGATAGAGCTTGGCAGGTGCAAAAAAGAAGCCAAGGGAAGAAAAGGGCCCAGAAATTCTGCGATGGGAGTGGGAGAGGGTATCAGCATCCCAGGGCACGCTGAAGCCAAAGCCTGTGACATGAAGCCAAGTCAGGCAGAGACATCGCAATGACAGCAGTATCTTGAAGCAGTGGTTTGTAAGTGGTAAGCAGTGTGTCTTACCACTTACAAAGATGCTACCTTGAGATCATTTTGCTTCTCACATCCTTCCTTGGGGTGTAAAGGGCAGCCATGGTGTTCTAATTTTTCGGACAAGGAATCTGAGACTTGCAAGGGGGAGTAATTTCTCCTAGGCCATGTAGTAGCAAGTGAAGAACAACAATGTGAATCCCAGTAAGAGCAGAGTCGTCTTCACTTCTGCTTCTAATCAGGAAGTTCCCTTTTCTGCTTTTGGTTAACCACACGACAAATATTTACCAAGTTAAATATTTGTACTAACACAGCAGAAGAGCCAAGGAACCCAAAGATGTTTCAGACATCACCCTAACTCACAGACTGGCAAGGTGGCCAAGGGCTGCAACTGGGGTATGTCTGTGGCAGAAGAGACCAGAAGGAGGGAGCGAGTCTGGAAAGGGTGTCTCGGTGAAGGGCAGGACTGAGCTGAGAAGACATATGCCAGGCAGACAAGGCACACAACAGCGTGGGGGCTTGGGAGAGATGCAGGGAGGAGAAGAACAGCAAGGAGAGTCTGGGAAATTCTAAGAGGCTCAGTGTAGGTGCACTGGAATAGGGGACGGCCCAAGATGAGGCCCAAGGCTTGGACTACAAGGAACTGCTAGGCTGTGCATGGAGTCTGATCTTATCCCATTCAGTGATTCTCAACCTTGGTTACACACAAGACTCTTTTTGGAGAAAAACATCTGTGTTTCAGATGTTGGAGATTTTGATTCAAGTGGGTCGAGATGCAAGCTCTTGCTTGATACACACACACACACACACACACATATTTTAAATAAAGTTCCTTTTAATGATTTTAAGTATCTAGGGTAAGAAGACAATTAGGACCCTTTGAAAGATAAGGGTTGGCGCACACAAGAGCAGGTGTGCATTTTAGAGGCCAGAGTCATCCTAACCTAGGATGACCACGTACTAAAACCCTGGGCTATATCCATCAGCTCTCCACTGCCATCTACATCTGAGAGAAGTGGGGCAGTCATTCAAAGACAACAGCGCACGCCGCCATCCTTGAGTTTTAATTGATGAACCTGTCACCTGGGGTCCCTTCCCAGTGCTAGCTGCCTTCCAACCTGCAAGCTACAGCCCCTTGAACAGCGGCCTCTTAGAGATCAGACAGAGAAGTCACATGCAGAAGTGCTGTGTGCAGGAGCCATGGGTTTCTGTCCACAGCAGAAAGGACTTCAGGCAGACAAAGGGATGGGGAATCATTACAAACATCGCCCCTCAATTCTAATTCCATGTATCCTATTCAATTGCCTCGTATTGCTAATTGCCTTTTTAGAGATGTGTGTGTTCATCCCTAGCAGTTAGCTTTCTGAAGGCAGGGTTTGGGAATGCTTTTTCTAGTTTGCAAAAATGTATGGAGTACTTAGAACAGCTCAGCTTGCAGGCAAAACGAGGTTTGAAGAACTCCAGAGAATCAGCCCAGGGCTCACTCTAGGGGCTCCTGAGGCCCAGACAGGGCCCTGGTACAGCCTGACTCATAGATCACCAAGGAAGGCTACCTGGGACAGAATCTCTTACTCCGGAGAGCTTCAGGAATGGTCTACGAATAGGGATTCCTAAGTTCTGGCCCACAATGTGTCTAACTTACTGTGTGATGCTGGGAAAATCACGGAACCCCTCTGAGGTTCAGGGCCATGCTTCCTAGTGCCCTTCACTCTACTTCTGAAGTCTAGGAGTCTTACAGGTTTTAGAATTCTAGGACTTCTAACCAGCCTCTCCCAGGGTGAACATCCACACTGGGCTTAGCCTACATAAAGGGTAAGCCCAGGCTCTACTTTTGGAAGGCAGGGTTTGTGACATTATGACTCCCTGTTGGTTAAGGCAAATTGTCTTGCCAAGTAGCACCCAGGCCCCCTCCTAACATCCAAGAGCTTAAGATAGGGAGGCCAGGAGCTATTCCAGTACAGGCCATCCAAGCTGGAGTGCCCCATGAGGTCAGTGGCCAAGACCTTGCCTCCCAGACCACCTCTCTAGAGGCAGAAGATCACGAGTCATTTCAAAATAGAAAAACACTTGGTGCTCATTCATTTGTCAAAAGCCTCAAGTGCGTTCCCCAGAGGAGAGAAATCAGAGCGAGTCCAGGGCCCAGGGGGCATCTTTCAGATGCAACGTCTCCCCCCTTGTCAATTCCTGTAACTAAAATGAATATGGAAAAGATAATTACCTTTAAAACATACTTAATACTTGAACACATTATCTCTACCTGCAGAAAAAGAATGTTATCTGATGGGATCTTCCCCATAAGCTTAATCAAATTGCTATCTTAAAACTCTCCAGAGTCCTGTGAAACAGTAATAGAAAATCTGAGGCAGAGGCTGGAAGCATTTTATATTTGTTTGGTTGAGGGGAACTTGTATCCCATGTGACAACAGGCACTTAGAGACAAAGTCATTTCCAATCTGTAATGGATCTTCTCCTAGAAGGGGCAGGGAACATTGCATCTGACCCAAACGTGCAATCCCTCTGTTGGCTAACTTTTCCTGGTGTTCAGAGAAGAAAATTCCAGAAGAAAAGCCCTTTCCTGAACACCTGCGTGGGCTTCATCAACTCCAGGCAATCTTTCCTAGTTGAGTCTGGGACAATTAATAAAGATGCTTAACTTGTTACTTGGGGTTTGAACTTAGCAAATGAATTGAAGCTTGTATTTTTCTCAGTCTGCCCAGCCCCTGGGCAGTACCATTCGTTAAGTTAGTAGAAGAGGTAAATTACCTGCCCAAATCCTGCCCAGAGCGAGTGGCCCTTTGCAAGGCCAGAGAAAACCAAGGAGAGACAGCTTCTGAGAAGATTGAATGTAGACACTGGGTATGTCCCCAGCATCTCAAGCTTGTCTGGAACGGCCAAGCAAACAGCTGCTGCAAAACTGCCCGGCCAGCCCAGTTTATCTTGTTGACAGAAGCAGCAATAGGTAAGAGGTGGTCACAGGCGGCGTCTCTGTCAGCTGCTTCTGCTGCCTGCATCCCTGGAAGGTCCTCTGGATTTGGGGGTCTTGTCCCCCAGTTCACAAGTAAAGAACATCAGGGCTTGCAGAAAATAAAAATGAATGGGTGTAGGGGAGAATACTAGGAAACCATTACAGTGATCATTAAGATAAAGGTCTGTATACAGGAAAGTAACAGATTACGAAGCAGCACAGGGTACATGTTATTACCCCACTTGTGGTTAAAAGAAAAGTGAAATAAAGATGGTGGGAAATAAAGACAGGGGACGCGTTTGTTTATATGTATTTTATAGTTTCCCCACGCCACACAGGTATTAATGGTATGATTCTATTCTTAAAACAGGGCGTGTAGGTCAATACTGTTTGTGTTTTGCCTCTGGCAAGATGAGGGCTGGCTTTTCTTCTTGGGATCTACACCCAAGGCAACTGCCCAGTCTTCCCCTGACTGTGTGGATATCAAACTCACTACCTCGCCAGCTCAGAGTCCTGACCTAATTTTTCTTTCCTTCCTGTTTCTGAAAATGGAGAAACGGGGAAGGCAAGGAGGCAGCCTGGGCCTTCCCTGCTCCCTGCGGCCACTCATGAAGAGAATAATCCAAAGGCACCACGGTCCCCTGCACTATCTGAACACTCACCATCCTACAAAGTGCCATCTGTCTGCCTGGCCCATGATGCAGCAGGTATAGGAGATTAGGCCCAGTCCAGAAAAACCAAGCACACACCTGGAAGTTGCTTTTCATTTCAAGTGAAATGTCATTCACATACCATAAATGTAATCCTTTCTATAGTTTTTAATGTATTCGCAAAGCTATACAACCATCACCACCCCTAGCTAACTCCAAAATATTTTCATCAACCCCCCCCAAAAGAAAACCCAAACCCATTAGTAGTCACTCCCATTCTTGCCTCCCCTCAACTCCTTTGCAACTTCTATTCTCAGACTAGACAGATTTTCCTATTCTGAGCATCTCACATAAATGGAATCTACAATATGTGGGCTTTTATTCTGCGTCTGTCTCCTTCCATTGAGCCTAATGCTTCTGAGGTTCACCCATGTTACTACACGGACCAGTGTTTCCTTATGTTTGTTTGTTTTTTGAAACAGAGTGTCAAACTGTCACCCTGGGTAGAGTGCTGTGGTATCACAGATCACAGCAACCTCAAACTCTTGGGCTTGAGCGATTCTCTTGCCTCGGCCTCTCCAAGTAGCTGGGACTACAGGTGCCCGCCACAACGCCCAGCTGTTTTTGGTTGTAGTTGTCATTGTTGTTTGTAGTTGTTATTGTTGTCATCCAGACCCGGGCTGGATTCGAACCTGCCAGCTCCAGTGTATGTGGCTGGTGCCCTTGCCACTGAGCCACAGGCACCGAGCCGATTTCTTTCCTCTTTATGGCCCAATCATCCCCTCATAGTCCATCATATGGACATACCATATATTGTTTCTCTACTTATCAGTTGATGGGCATTTGGTGAGTTTCCACTCTTTGGCTACTGTAAATAACGCCACGATGATGAACATCCATACACAAGTTTTTGCGTGGACACGTTTTTAATTCTTTTGGACTGAAACTTGCTTTTTAAAACTAAATTGTTGGCCAGGTGAGGTGGCTCACTCCTGTAATCCTAGCACTCTGGAAGGCCAAGGTGGGTGGATTGCTTGAGCTCAGGAGTTGGAGACCAGCCTGAACAAGAGTGAGGCCCCGTCTCTACTAAAAGTAGAAAAACCTAACCAAGCATAGTGGCTCACACCTGTAGTCCCAGCTGCTCAGGAGGCTGAAGCAAGAGGATCGCTTCAACCCAGGAGTTTGAGGTTGTTGTGAGCTATGATGCCATGGCACTCTACCCAGGGCGACAGAGTAAGTCTAAATAAATTGTTTTGTTTTGTTTTTTGAGACAGAGTCTTACCATGTCACCCTCGGTAGAGTGCCATGGCATCACAGCTCACAGCAACCTCAAATTCCTGTGCTTAAGCAACTCTCTTGCCTAGGCCTCCCAAGTAGCTGGGACTACAGGTACCCACCACAACGCCTGGCTATTTTTTGGTTGCAGTTGTCACTGTTGTCCAGCAGTCCCTGGCTGGGCTTGAACCCGCCAGCCTTGGTATATGTGGCCGGCGCCCCACTCACTGAGCCACAGACATTGAGCTGAATAAATAAATTATTATTAGGCTGTCATGTGTCTCTCTTCCACATTAAAAACCAAAAGAGTACAGGGTATTTAAAGGATGGTTTAAAAAATCTGAGCCTTCCAACTCCTTGGGTTCCAAGTAAGCAGGAGCTCCCTGTCCTCATCACGACCTGATCTCACACACACACTGTGATTACTGCGTCCCCTCTACACTCCAGCCTGGGCCCCGCAGTTCCCCCCACCCTTAACCCCAGGCCTCACCAGCCCAGTTCTTCCTCTAAGCAGGAATCTGCAGTGCAGCGTATGAAATATTTAAGCTGCTTTTCTAAATATATACATTACTTAGCCTACAGTCTATAAAATATTTATATTGTTTGTTCCTCCCACCCCCAAATACCTGCATTATTTACAGTACAGTTGGGGAGACATTAACCTGTGTTTTTTGATTTGTGCATTTTTTCCCCATTCCCTTGTGTCACTAGGGGATACACAGCTGCGAGAGGCGACAGTGAGAATCTGCTTGTCTAAGTCACAGAGCAGGAGCTACCACGGCGTCCAAAGCCAGACGACAGAATACAGTCACACCTGTGACCCCTGCGGACAAACACCTCCATATTTCTAGAGGGCATTTTGGCATTCCTAGTTCAGTGCCCTGTTATTGCTGGTATTTAACTGTCACACCTACTTCCAGCTGAGCTGGTTCTTATTTGCTCCTGGCCTCTGTCACCCTTCCGGGTATAACCTCAGTCCTCACAAGGATGTAACGAAAAGCCGTCTTAGTGACAAAGACTGCAGTCCTGACCTCTGAGCGCCCTGGCACTGGCCCATTCCCAGTGTGCTGAGCTCCCCAGCGAGTATTTATCTGTCCAAACAGGGGGAAACAGAGGCACCTGCTACTGTGGCCTGAGATACTAACATTCATGAGCTCTCTCAAAACCCATCTACCTGGGCGGTGCCTGTGGCTCAGTGGGTAGGGCACTGGCCCCATAGACCGAGGGTGGTGGGTTCGAATCCAGCCCTGGACAAACTGTTAACAACAACAAAAAAAACTACCTGTATTTGAAGTCTTTTCTTTTTAGAAGTCCTCCTCCAGGTATCATTTTTCTTATTTATAAAATGACTTTAATTTTTTTTTGAAGTTTTGGCTGGGACCAGGCTTGAACCTGCCACCCCCGTATATGGGGCCAGCACCCTACTCCTTGAGCCACAGGCGCCACCCCATGACTTGAAATTTTTAAATCATGTAAGTAGTATATGCCTAGAAATCATAATTATTATTACCCAAAATAGATAGAGCAGAAAGGAAAACCCTCTTTGCCCTGCAATCTCATTTCTAAAGACAGTCACTGTTAAAAGGTAGAGCATCTCACAAAATCTCACAGAATGGCTTCTGTATTTATATTAACTGGCTTCACACTATATAGCCTATTGTCTCTAACCAGCTTTAATCACACAACGTAATCACAGACATCTTTCCATGTCAGATACCCTATAATAGATTCCTGATCTCTGGACATTCAGGTCAGTCCCAATGCTTTGTAATTACAAATAATGCTGCAACCAGCATTCCATAGGAAAGTTTAAAAATTGGCCTTTGGTCCATAAAGGCTAAAGTTGGGGATGAAACTCTCACGGTTTCTGAGAGTTTTCCGCATCGTCTCAGGGGTCAGCTGACAGCAGGCCTGACTGCCACCATGGTGGGTGGTTGAGAGACAGCCCCCAAGCTTGGGAGGGAGCAACCCTCTGCCATCTCTTCACACCTCCTTAACTTAGACACCTCCGATGAAATGCGGAGTGTGAAATCAACTCTCTCATCTCCGGGGTGTCTAACTCAGGAGAGGCTGTCTCTTCCTCCTCCTCCCCCACCTCCACCCCCCTTGGGTACCTCTACTTACCCTGCCTCTGTTTTGAATCTCTAAAATAATGTGACAAGTTAATGATGGTACAATTATCTAAATGTTTAACAGACATGTTATCTAAGTGAGTCGGATTGAGATTCTATCCTGCTGACAATAAACATCGATGGTAGAGCAGAAAGCGATAGGCAAATTATAGCAAACCCTGCAATTTCAATGCTATTAAATTTGGAGGAATAACAGCCTTGAGGCCTGTAAACTCTGAATAAAATAGGCCCTTGTGTTTGTCCAACTATTAAATCAAAATGCTACCAACATCCTAGAAAAAACAAGGCGATTTATGGCCTTTCAAGTTTCAGTTACACATTGGTTTTTATTAACTCCTTTCTGTCATCGGGCAGCGGAGGTGTCACTAAGAAGGGTGAGGAGTGAGAGAGGAAAGGCAGTAGCAGAAAATGGCCCAGACAGGGATTAGGGAGAAGTCAAAGGCACACAGGGAGGGGAGTGGAAATCAGGGATCGGGGCTGAGGATGACGATCAGGACTCGGATGCAGGGAC
The DNA here is from genome assembly GCA_963575145.1 of Galago senegalensis. Classification (NCBI taxonomy): domain Eukaryota; kingdom Metazoa; phylum Chordata; class Mammalia; order Primates; family Galagidae; genus Galago; species Galago senegalensis. Next base: position 33,518 of record CAUYTI010059537.1, read on the forward strand.
ACCTCCGGGGGCAAGCAGCAGGTGCCCCAGAAGTCCCATCACAGTCACCCCTGGGGACACCAACCCAACTCCAGTCCGACCACCGAATGCCTTGTATTATTAAAATCCCTCTGAGCCCGCAGGTCCTCATCAGTGATACCGACAGTGAAGCCCACCTCTTAGCGGTGTTACAAGGACTGTACTGGATCATATATCAAAAGCAATTGCACCAGGCACAGACCAAGCTGTGGATGACAGTCCTCAAGGATCTCAGTCTATCATTCCCCTCAAATTTTTAGAATAGTCTTTAAAGGGTGAAATATCTTCCCTTTTAATCCCTTCTTCAGATACAGTAGGTATTAAATGCATTGTTATGGAATGAGTTACTAGATGAAGCAAAGGGAATGCCTGCCCACTGGTGAGGGACAGAGCCCGCAGACCTCCAAACTAACAGTCATGGGCAGCAGCAACCAACACAGCACGCGTCCTTCCACATGGACATGTGTGACTGTCTTTAGTCCTTACCATCCCTACTGATGACAAATCATTTACACACGTGAAAAATCAAGGCTAAGAACAATGTGAACATCAAATACAAGCTGAGGATCTTAGACTGTCTATGGAACCACAGGACTCTCAAAGTAGCAGATTTTTCTGCCCAGTTCCCATACTAAAATACTACTCTACAATCAGCAGAGGCAGAGGGACAAAGCAACTTGTCCCATGTGATAAAGCAAGGCCAGGGAAGAGCCAGGCTCAGAACCTGGCTCTCATTTCTCCCAAGTCATCACTGCTTAGGGACTCCCCCAGCCCCACCAATAATATTCAGCATCATTCCACTACGGAGGGGGGGTGTGTGGCTGGGGCAGGGCAGGGACTATGTGTGTCCTGCTCACTGCTGTCTCCTATCCCTGGGGCTCAGCATAACTATCCGGCATAAAATGGACACTCCTGACCTCCACCGAGCAAATGAACTTCAGCCTTCTCTAAGCCACGCCTGCCTTCAGCCTTCTCTAAGCCACGCCTGCCTTGGGTCAACTCTCCTGTTCCAATCCCCAAATAGCCAAACACCAGTAAGCCCCACAAAACACTGTCCAAAGCACCAATGCTTCACCTAAAAAGTACTGGGGTGAAGACCAGGCAGAGCACAGAGGATTTTTAGGGTGGTGAAATTACTCTGTACGAAATTCTTTAATACCATGGCGAATACGTGTCATTATACACTTGCCCAAATTATACACGCTATACACTTGCATACTGGGTATGCATTACACCGAGAGGACCTCATATCAACTATGGGTGATGACGTGTCAGTGTAAGGTCACCGTCTGCAACAGATAAACCACTGTGGTATGAGGCTGTGACAGTGGAGCACCTGTGTGTATGTGGACACAGGGTACAAGGGAACTCTAAACTTTCTACTTAGCTTTGCCATAAGCCTAAAATTGCTCTAAAAATAAAATTAATTTCATAATAAAATTGGATGATTTCAAAACATTCTAGTAGAGACCCCTCTAGAAGGTGGCCAGAGGGGCCTTGCCAGCCACTAGGGGGCACCGTGGAGAAGGGTGGCTGGTCTGGGCCAGCAAGTGACAGGGAGGCTGTCTCTCCCAGCTCCAGAGCAAGCAGCTCCCACAGAGCCGAGAGCCCCGTGCTGGGGAAATAAAACTCTATATTAGGCATCAAACACGCCTTTATAGTAACAGCGTGAAATGAGGTCAAGAGTAAATCCATGCTGGGCACTGACTGTACAAACAGCAGCACATGACTCCCCTCCCCAAGTGCCTATGACGCTCTGCGGCCATTCTCGGGCTCCAACTTTCTCAGGTTAAATTCCTTGGCACCCCATGTGAAACACTATACAAATCACCTCTGATATTTATAAAAGTCAAATGCCATTATGCTTTCAATGGGGAGGGTGTGCCAAACTGCCTGGAGTCTGCGTGTCCTTCTGACGACTCCCCGTCCTGTCCCCCTCCCCCGCCCCCTGTCTACATATTAGAAACCTTGGGCAGGGGTGTGAGCCTCTTTCTTCCTTTTTTTCTCCATGTAAAATTTCCCGTGGATTAATTTATTTCTCATCATCTGGCTCCTCCGCACCTTCCCTGGGAGACTGCGGAGACAGCCCTTGGTAGGAGCAGCCAGAACAGTTGCTTACTTTTCTCACTGCTGTAGGACCAGGGCAGTCGCCCCAACACTGACTCCTTGGTGTCCAGCTCTGCCCCTCGTGCCAGGACCAGGGCAGGGCTGGCAGCCATCCCGAGGGAAGGAGTGTTGCTGCTCACGGTTTAAACTCCCCTGCCCCGTCTTCTACTCCCGCCAGTCCTCTCAGTCAGCCACCGCGAAGAGTCCTCCAAACAAGAACTCCATTTTCCACCCTGAAGTTCACTGTAACAGACTGTTCCTAAAGCTTTTTTCAAGCATCATTAACATACCAGGAATGAGAGAGGGGCCGGCAGAGCAGGTGGACACACCACGGTTGGAAATACAGTTCTGCACCTTCACAGGGGATGACCACGCAGCTGCAGAGCCTGTGAGAGTGTGTGTTTGAGAGTTGAGTGTGTGTGTCTGCTGGCTGCTTCCTCCTTTCGGGGACACGGCAAGGTGCCTCCTAGCTTCCTTCATGCTGAAACAGGGTGGCCTGGAGCTGGAGAATGTTCTTCTGAGCAAAGTATCACAAGAATGGAAGAAAAAGTATCCAATGTACACACCCCTATTATGAAACTAATTTATACCTTTTATATGAAAACTATAACCAAATAGCCTAAGAATATGGGGGGGGGGGAGGGAGGGAGGAATGGGTGGAGGGAGGGGGATTGGAGGGATCACTTCTGAGGTTTATCTTACGTGGGTACAAATGAATCTTTCTAAGAGTAGAATGTGAACGTTTTAAAACAATAACTGAGAAAATGACATGAAGGCTGTGTTGACCAGTTTGATGGAAGTATTTCGGATTGAATGTGAAAACTCCACACTGTACCCCAGAAGTGCATTAATGTACATAGTTACCATTCAATAAAAAAAAAAAATGTCGCTGTTCTTCACATTTCACTTGACATAGTTTCACATATAGGGCATTAATCTCCAAGATATATATTATTTGTTTTCAAAACCATAATTCCAATCCTGACCTCTCCCAGGCATAATAGATATATAGGGTCAATTATCAGATCACCAAAAAATAATTTCTATTGCCTACTTATAAAGTTTATAGCATGATAATTTATATGAGATGGTTTCAGCAGTCTTTGATAGACTAAAGTTTAATTTGTTTTAGTCTAGTTTTTATTTCCTCACAACCATTTCATCCTATAATATTTTTGCAGTTTATTTGCATCCTAGCTTGGTTGAATGTATAAAATCCACATTTAAGATGCTGAGCAGTTCTTAAAAATTTAAAACACTTGGAAAATATTTGATAAATGGCTCGGCGCCTGTGGCTCAACCGGCTAGGGCGCCAGCCACGTACCCCCAAGGTGGCGGGTTGGAATCCCCAGCCTGGACCCGCCAAACAACAATGACGGCTGCAACCAAAAAAATTAAAAATAGCCGGGCGTTGTGGCGGGCGCCTGTGGTCCCAGCTACTTGGGAGGCGGAGACAAGAGACTCGCTTGAGCCCAAGAGTTGGAGGCTGCTGTGAGCGTAATGCCACAAAGCTCTGTCTCAAAAAAAAAAAAACAAA
>CAUYTI010059538.1:0-31641 GCA_963575145.1 Galago senegalensis
GATCAGGGGAAAACACTGATGATTCCTCCAGTGCATCCCTGATTGGTCCATTTTCAATCCTGCTCCTGACTGGTCTATTTTATAGACCAATCAGCTAAGCTCTCAGCTCATTGGACAACTGCCCCTATATAAACCCCTGAGTAAAGAGCCTAGGAGCAGATCCTTGCACACCTTCAAGGAAGATCGAGCAGAAGAGCAAGACTTTAGCAGACTGTTGCAGACCTCTGAGGTAGAAAGAGGAAGAGTTGTAACACTTGGATCCTGTTCTGCAAGGAAGTTTGTCTCTTTGTAAGAGCTGTAACACTTGCATCCTGCTCTACAAGGAGGTTTGGCTCTTTATAAGAGCTGTAACACTTATACCCTGCTCTGCAAAGAGGTTTGGCTCTTTGTAAGAGCTGTAACACTTGCATCCTGCCCTGTAAGGAGGTTTGGCTCTTTGTAAGAGCTGTGACACTTTAAAACCTATCTTATCCTGCTCTGCAAGGTTTGGCTCTTTGTAAGAGCTGTAATAATACCTCTGTAAATAAAACCTAACTTACTATCCATCCTGTGGTCCATTGATTCATTCATTGAATCGTCAAGACCAGAAGCCTGGAAATCCAAAGTCAAAAATCCGGTATCACTCTGGGAGGTTGAGGCAGGAAGTTCACCTGATGTTAAGAGTTCAAGACCAGCCTAAGCAAGAACAAGACCCTCATCTCTATCAGAAATAGAAAAAAATTAGTTGGGCCAGATGGCAGGCACCTATAATCCTAGCTACCCAGGAGACTGAGGCAGGAGAATCACTTGAGCTCAGGAGTTTGAGGTTGCTGTGAGCTAGGCTGATACTACTAGTATAGAGCTAGGCTAATGTCCTCTCCTGGAAATGTACTAGTTAGTACTCTAGCTTGGGCATCAGAGGGTGGATCTGTATCAGAAAAAAGCTACTGATTGCATAAGAGTTATTTCCTTGCTGTCTTTATTTGAAGGACCACAAAATGTGAACACAGTAGCACTTTTTTTACTGACATGATTTCTGAGGCACACAGGCCCCTGAGAGCACCTCCTGTAGAAGGCACATGGCTATATTAGAGAGCTCCAGTTCAATCCATACATGGCAACCACCCACAAAGATGTCACACAGGGTGTGGGCATGAAATTATGTAAGTCCCTCTCCCATACTCACCCCTTTCACATAGAGTGGCCTTAAATTAAGTTAAGGGCTACTCTAATTAAAGGGATTCAAATTGAGTTGTCAAGTAATGGCCTGAGGATCCAGTGACTTGGAATTGCTGATATGAATGACTGGCTACAAACAGCAACCAAAGCAACAGAAAAAAAAAAAAGGTTCCCTGGGCTTTATTCATCTTGTGACTTTACAGGACTTCCTTATAAAAGATCATTACCTCAGTTTCCCTCTTACATACATACCCAAAAGAATTAAAGAGTGAAACCAGAGACTTGAAGAGATATTTGCATACCAACCTTTATAGCAGAATTATTTGTAATAACCTACAGTGTTCATCAGTGGGTAGATATATAAACAAACATGGCGTATAATACATGGGACTGTTAGCCTTGAAAAGGGAGGAAATTCTGGTACATGCTACAACATGAATAAACCTTAGAAACATTAAAGTAAATGAAATAAGCCAGACATGAAAAGAGAAATAATATCTGATTCCACTTATAAGAGGTACTTGGAATAGTTAAATTCACAGAGAGAGGAAGTTAAACAGGGCTTACCAGTGGCTGGGGAAGGGAGGATGGGGAGTTATTGTTCACCTGGTACAGAGATTTAGAGTGGAATGATGGATGAGTTCTGGAGATGGGTTGTAGTAATGGTTACACAACAATCTGGAGGTACTCAGTGCCACTGAACTGTATACTTAAAAATGGTTAAAATGGTAAATCGTATGTTATGCATATTTTACCACCTGCAGAAAAATAATAATCATGAAAAAATAATAACATCATTATCTTATCCTAACTCAACACTTGAATTATTCCTTCTGCTTTTTCCTTTCTGACCTCAGGTTTGAAAATACAACAGTGGGATCACAGTATCCCTTAGTTTAAACTCTGGTAGGATGCCGCAAGGTCAGTTTAGTAATGTCCTCTGCTAGAAATGTTATTTTCTGTTGCTTTCTCAAAATATTATTTATTTATCTGTATACTTGCAAAGACCAGCTACACGATTGGGGCATCACAGACTTGTCAAGAGAGAAGCCTAATTTCTCTTGCCCTGGTTAGACTTGTAGGACAGATGGCATGGTACAGACGGCAGGTCCACAGACTGGACAGATGGCCTAATATTTATTCTGAAGTAGAATGCAAGACCTGGGATTTTGGTTCAATTATACCTGCCATGGATGTGTCTAAGTTTCTGTTATCAATAAAGAAGTGAGAGGCCTCCCAGGATAGGAATGGTGTTTACAAGTATGACATAGCCCTGAAAATAGGAAGAAGGAGTCTAAAGGTCAGTTGACACCATACCTGTTCCCAGTCAAGTTTCCTCCCAAGGAATTAGCCATGTTAGCAAATTCATTTCTCAGCTCAGTGAATATCCAGAACCATCAGGCACCCTTCAGACTTTAGGCTCAGCCTTTGCAAAAGAGCACTTTGTTTCAGTTGAAGTCAGATCTAAAAATAGACTGGGTTTGGATGGGCCATGGGTACGACAAGTTTGGTCTTGGAATTAGATCCAAGATGTAAGAAGGGAAGAGAGCAGAAAAGGTTGATGAGATTACTTTAGAGAATGGCTTAAATTGTCTTACAGGTTTACATTAAAAATCCTCATTTTAGCTTATGACTCCTTGCTTCCTATCTTGACTACTAATTGGCAATCCAATAAGTTGTCCTTTATTTGTCCTTTTTTTTGTCCTTTAAGCACCTACTGTTTCTGTCGTAAAAAATCCATAGACAAATAGAATATCCTGTTAAAAACTGCATGTAGCCAGCAATTTCTGGGACATACTCAATTTTGTTTCCCAAGGGTTCACCTTCACCTCACATCCATGATTGTCCAAACTAACCCCAAGTCCCAGAAATGTACTGATAGATTGTTGCTAATCAATACTTGAGTATTGGTATTTTACAAGCTACCTGCCCTATCTCAGAAACAGATTCCCATCAAAGACACTGACGTCTCACTTCTCAGAAATTTACACATGTCAACGGGGACATATCCAAGAATAAAACCACTTCCTAAGAAAGACAGTTAGTTTGGATCATTAGGGTTTTTCATTTATTGGTTGGGGGGGAGTGTTAAAAAGCATCTTATCTTGTAAAATGGACCTTTTTAGAGGGCATATATTCCTGTGAGTTTTAACATGGATCATTAGGCTTTGCCAGACACTGGCAGTGCACGTGAGCTGAATCCCTGGTACCATAGCTGACACATTATAGAAAAAGGAATAAAAACTTTAGAAAGTTAAAAATCTCCCTGTATGCAACACGTAAATGTAGTAGAAGATAATAGAAATAGAGACATTAGATTCTATGGAATAAATCCATATTATATATATTTTGAGATTTGTTTGTAATGGAGGATCAGTAACTATTTATTAGGCAGATGATAATGCATGTTCGTAAGAGTCTGATAAAGAGATCACAAAACACGGGGTTTGCTTGCCTCAGTTTCCTACCATTCAGGACAGAAGAAATGTACTTATGCAATTATATTTTAAAAACATAAGAAATGCTGTGGTGAAGTTTCTAAATCAGTAGACTAATACACAAGGACTCTAAGAATTCAGAGGGAAAGCCAAAGTGGGTCAAATGGGGGAAATTTCTCTGTGAAGGTAGGAATCGGGGGAGTCTAATATCGCCTCTGTGGATGAAGAGCCCCTGCCACTTCTCAGGGCTTTGACACAGAACAGGTATCAAATTTATTCCTAGGCCCAAAGCTACCCTGTCAGATGGTTCTAGTCCCCAGCCAAGCTGGAGAAAAATGCTTCAGGCCCTGGAGAAAAATGCTTCAGAGATAAATAGACCCCACTTATTTATTAGTTTAAGTCGAGACTGTCAAAATGTCACCAGAGGCAGAGAGTATCTAAACCTCTGAGAAGCTTAAAATACAGATTCCGGAAGCCCCAGCCCAGATCTACTGGGTGAGAATATCTGAGGTGTACCCCAGAAAGCAGGAGTTTAAAAGCTCCCCCAATAACTCTAATGCACACTCGAGTTTAAAAACCAGACTGGTAAAAAAAAAAATGACGAAAGTGTAATGTGGTCAAGAAGTAAATAACCATTTATATCATCATATAGACAGTTGAATCGCTGGCTTGTTTTTTCTACTTTATCTTGCTTCCAAAATATTTTCATATTGCCAAATGCCTTATTCAAGGCTTGCTTGTGGTTAAGGGTAGTAACAGGACTCTGGAACCCCCTGTGCTGTGCCTGTGAGATCTGTGCTTCCCAGTGTGTTTGCCACACAACACAGGAGGCTTCATTTGGGAAGTTAGTTTATTATTTGGCATTTTTTCCTCTCCTGGTTCTTGGCAATCACTATTCCAATCAAGTCATTTCTTACATTTGTGTTAGAGATGACGGTGCTCACCTGCTCAGATGTCTACCTAGTAAAGAGGAGGTCATTTCTCCACCGGCAGCTTCATGAAGCTTCGGCAGTGAGCAGATGCTGCATCCTGGAAGGACCTTTGTGGTCAAAACATAGGCTTTGCCTGAAAATGAGGCAAGAAGGGCAGGGAACAATTTGCCCAGTAGCACGAGGGCAAGGCACCTTCACAAAAGCAGAGTACAAGGAAATGAACAGGAGAGGTTCTTAGCTATTAAGAGCTTGTCAAAACCTCCGCTGGAAGAATTGCCAAGTACTCCTCTTGACCTCCAAAAGTGAAATAAGGATGTGGAAGTAATAGCATTCAAACTTCTGCATTCTCTGGCTGTGAGAGTATAATATCACCTATAACTCAAGGACGCTGTGAGGAGGGGTGCAGTCTGCAAACCACAGACATAGCTGCTGTTCTTCTGTTCCAGTCAATGCTACTTCCTTAGCTACATTCTCTCTTTACAATGGAAGTCTTCTTTTTGTACCTTCATGATGAGAAATTTGAAACATATAGAAAAGTAGGCAGACTAGTCTACTGGAGACCTACGTGGTCCTTTATCAGCTTCAAACAAATTTCAACTCACGGTGAAGTTTATTATTATTATTTTATTTTATGGTGAAGTTTATTTTATTCTTGCCCTCACTACTGCTCCGTCCTGGACTATTTTGACTCCAGTCTTATAAGTTACATCATTTCGTCTCTAACTATTGCCATATGTTTTCCTGAAAGATAAGAACTTAAAAATGGCATAACGATACCACGGTCACGTTTAAAATTAACAAGAACTTCAAATGTCTCCTATTTGTTTTCAGTCAAGTACAAATAAGGTCTGCACGTTACAAGTGGCTGATATTTCCCTTCAAGCTTTTTAATCTATAGATCTCTCTATTTGTATTGCAATTTTTTTAGTTGTTAAAGAAATCATCATTTGGTCTAAATATAGGTGCTTCTCAAGCTGTAATGTCCCTAAATCCTCTGGGGAGTTGATTAGATGCAGATGCTGAGTCAGGGAGTGTGTGGAGCCTGAGATTCTGCCTCCCCAGGGAACTCTCAGCCTGTCTCAGGCAGTGCTATCACTGGCATTCAACAGGCCAGACTTCGAGTAGCCAGGCACTTTCCACAATCTGGATTTTGCTGACTGAATCTTTCTAGTGTATTTTAATATATTCTTCTGACCTCTATATTTCCTAAATGGGTAGTTGAGTCCAGAGACTTGATCGAATTTAGGTACTTTAGTTTTTTAGAAGCACATACAACATAATGCTTGGTTGTCCCTTTGTGATGCTAGAAGCTGATACCCATTAAAGCTCCTAGCATATATGCATGAGGACTATATTCATTAACTCATTGGGGGTAAAAAGTGATGATGTTCTGACTCTCTCGTTTCTTATTCATTTGTTAGCTAAACTATCACCATAAAGACAAATCTCTCCTCATTAACTACCTAGTGGTATAGTTCATATAAGAATGGGGGGGGGGGCATACTTGATTCTTTTCCTTTATTTTACCAACTTTCAAAATAGTGAGTTGGTTTACTAACATCTGATGACTACCAGTTAGTAATTTTTTAGAGCCTGTCTTGTGGTGATTGTTGTGGTTGCTGTTATTTCCAAGTTCATTATGAATTCATGGATTGATACGTATTTCACACATCTCAATCCATTTCAGTTGTTATCTTTGTATGACTCTTCAGTTTGGACTCTTGAGTTTTTCTGATCTAACCCTAACGGCCTTTAAGTACTCCATTGCTACATTGTGTGACAATATGTTTCAGGCTCAACTTGCATATTACATTTCCTGACCTAGATCTATAATTAGCCATTTCTCCAAAGACTATTATTTCTTTTACTAGAAAATGTATGGTAAGAAGATAATCTGGGTGTTACAGTATTCACTGCCTGTGGGTTGGTACAATGTAACCCCATAGATACATTCTTTAATATTTTTAGGAGGAAGTATATATATCTCTATACATATTATGTGTTTATACACACATATTCCCAGAGGGTGCTAAAAAAATGTATGTACATTTTCAGAAAGGAAAAAAACGATATTAAACTTATAAGACTCAAGTCACATTTTATTTCTGCAACTGCAAGAGGTGCTCAATGTGACCTGTGTACATCTTTTGGCATTGGCGTGTATTGAATATTACAACTTTAACACAGTTTTCTTCCTTTCTTAAAATGTGTATACATTTTTTGGCACCATTTGTGTATATATTCTAGACATACTGTGTGCTATCATTGCACTGCTCATAAAAATACTGCTTCTTTTTTACTGACCTTAATTTCAGAAAGATGAAATTTCATAAATAAGCATTTCTTATGTGTCTGATTTGTTTTATTAAATGTACCCTGCAAACAAAAAACATTGTTCTGAGAGTCCTGAATACTTTATCATAAAAAGCCAGGACAGACCTTGGAAAAATGACTTCTTCCAGATTCAATTTCATGACCTAAAAAAGATCTTCCTCACAAGGCTATTAACAACAAAGCTGTATCATTTACCAAGTAGTTACTGGAAGCCAGACCCTTTCTACACATTTTTTTTCATTTAATTCTCATAGCAAGATTTTCAAGTAAGCGATGTTTGCCTCATTTTATGAATGAGTAAACTTTCCCCAAGGTGACACAGCCAGTGAAGTGACAGCACCTTAACAGATCTCTCTGGCTCCATGCTTTTAACCTTGAGTCTGGGGGTAGCAATTAAAGAGAGGCAATTAAAGAGAGAATGAATGTACGGTGCCACTGGCCCAGTGCCTGGCAAATAGTGCTCAATGGAGAGTGAATGGCAGGTAACAGAAGTGGCTTGGGTGCATCTGTGCTCAGCATTTGGGGAGTGGGGGCCAGCAGCCTTCCACTTTACCAGGCTTCTGTCCCATTGACACACCATCTTGCTAATTTTCCGTGTTGGGTCTAACCTATGTGTTCGCCATGACAGATGCTCTCCTGTCAGAGCTCAAGGTCAGCCCTCTAGAGTTCAGGCAGGCACCTGCTGTCATGCTGTCTTCCGACTACACTCAGCAAGTGGCGGGAGTCCGGAGGCAAGCCTTCTTTGGCCTCTTCCCCTCACATCCTGTGTCATTAACTGCTACACAGCTTTTTGTTCAAAACAAAATTCACAAAACTGACAGATTCATCTGCTAATGTCGGGAGGCATCAGAGCCAATTACAGGAAACTTCCAAAAGGCAAATAGGGTCACTTATCACAAAATGGGATTAAGAAAAGGAAAATAGTCTTGTCATTAAAAAGGACAAATACATTTTCCTCTCAGCAGGCTCACCCCAGGAAAATAGAATGATTTATATTCGTGAATAGTTTCATTATGATGGCTTTGCATAATTTCAAATCTAAGAATTCACCCCACACACAGCCATTTGAACTAGTGAGCACTATTTCCTATGTAGTGGGATAAAGTGATAGCTTTATGATCGCAGAAAATTTACATATAAAGCACAAAATGTTGACACTTTTTCAAGATAGCAAATAATCACTTACATTGTTTTGAATTACCTGGAAAGGAGACTAGCTGTTGTCTGTTTTACTTTGAATCCAGCTGGGGAGTGGCTATACTGGAATACCTCATCATACAGTCAAGTTCTTGAGCAGCAGAAGGAAAAATTTAATTGTGTTTGAGGAAAAGGGAAATCTTTGTGTTTAGGGCACAGTGCCCAAGCTACCCTCACCTCTCAGGCCAACTGTGAGAGTTTGGACCAACTGAGGAAGTTTCCAGGGACCACTGCTCACACAGGAACTCTCCCCTGTGACACCAATTGCAAGTGTTGGGTAGGAGGAGGTAAAACCATCCAGAGGGTCAGAAATTTGCTAGAAAGTCTCCCAGAATTCACTGGGACAGCGCTTATAGTTATTATAGGGAAAGGACACAGGTTAAAATCAGCCTGGGGAGAAAGTGCGTGAGGCAGAGATGTGGAGGCACAGCAAGCATGGAGCTTCCATTGTCCTCTCGCCATGGAGCCAGCATGCACTACTGTCCCAGCATTCCTGATGGGTTATTTGATCCTGTTTCGTGGAGGAGAAGGAGATGGATTATGGCAAGGGCTACGATGATGAATGGGAGAAGAAAATGAACCTGACAAACGGCACTGAATGTTGCCAATCGAAGGGACTCCCTGGAATTTCGACATTCAGAGCTTTTGCAGGGGCTCCATCATGGAAGCACAACTGTGCACCTGGGCAACCTCCCTCTCTAGTCAAAAGCCCCTCTGGCTTAGTCCAAAGCTACCACTCTACATGGGTTTTCTTTCTGGAATGGCCAGGGCCTACCCTAAATCATGTTACTAGAGAAGGACAAAGGCCAGACCCTTTGGGGGGTCAAGGTTAAGTTCTTTATGGCACAGCCACTGTAGGTGGGAAGTTTGGCATGAGGAGAAATGAGCTATAATAAAAATCAAGATAATAATAATAACAGTTATTTGCCAGGCACCGTGTTAAGCACTTTGTGAAATTTTATTTGATTCTCACAAACACCCAAGGAGGCAGGTCTGCCTGCTAGCACTGGTGTGTGGCAGGGCACCCCACACCTGTGCAGGGAGAGGCCTGGGTGAGGCTCCTGTGCCCTCCCTCTGTTGCACTGCCAAAGGCAGAGCAGGACCTCAGCAGGAATCAGGCTTCTCATTTTCTCTGAGAAGGCTTCTGGAGCAGGGGGGATCTGACAGCCCTAAAAGAAACGCCCAGCCTGGCAGACTCGCTGCCCAAATCAAAAAGGAGGAACCCTTGGGACTACTTTTCAGAACTAAGACCTACAGGTGTACATACTGCAAAAGATGAGGAAAGTGAGAATGGCCCTATAAGGGGGTTCTCAACAAGATGCACAAACAGGGCGGGAGTTTGGAGTGTGACTGTCTGCTCAGTTTTCATAAGTTAAATTTTAGGAGTCAGATGACATTTATAAAGAAATAAGTCTATTAAAACTGGAAATATGGGACAGACACATTGTTTTGTGTTTTAACATGCAGCGTAGCTTATATTATTCAGAAACCTATTTTATATGCAGTCCTATCTGTGCGTGTATGGATTTTTCTCCCTTTTAAAATGTTAGATTAATATGAGGATGCACACAATTAGGTTACATAGTTTTCATCGGTCAGGTTGAGTACTGGTTGTAGTTGTGCCTTTTACCCAGGAAGTGTGCAGGGTGCCCACTGGGTGGGAGTTTGCCCCCCCTTCCCCCTTCCCCTTACTTGAAGGTTTTTTCTTATGTTCAGCTTGAACTGAAAACTACCAGAACCTTCTGTGATTCCTTATGTGATTATGATTCACTTTGAGTTGCTTTTAGAAATTTTTCCAAATCCATATTATGCATTTCATGAAAACAGCCAGATAATTGAGCGGATTTTAAAGGTCATTTCCAGCTATCTTACCTTAATAACAGTCTTACATGGAATAATTGGTTTGCCTCAATAACTATGGTAGGCAGAATAGGATGTGCAAAGGAAAAAGGAAGAAGAGAGAGGAGGAGAGCACTGAGGAAGACTGGCAGAAAGTTTGGGAAGGCTGCTTGTGAGGGTAACATTCAGAGTGAGTCTTAAAAGATGAGTAGGAGCTGTAATGAGGGACGAGAGAGGAGCCAGTTGGGTCAGAGACAGTCTCTCTCTCTGTTTTCTTTTTACCCATCTATGCACTTGCCTCTCTTGCATCTTTCCCATAATGTGCAGCATGTATGGTAAGAGAAATTTTGGAAACATCATAGAAACTCCCATCTTGGACAGGCCTGGTCATACCAGGGTCCTGAGTCTTCCTCTGAGCATCAGGGTGAAGGGGTCTGCTCAGGAGACCTCCACTCACAGATCAATTGGTAAAAGCCAGAAGATCGAGACAAGGTAGGCAGCACCAAGGTCGAGCTCCTCAACCTGTGTCTGGTCTAGACAATGTCCACTATAAGCAGAAATGTGGCCTGGCACAGCCCACCAGGAGAGGGGACAGAGAGGGATGTAGTCAGAGCCCTCGCAGGGAATTAAGAGAGCTCATTTTCCTGAGTTTCCTCTATGCAGTGTCTCACACAGGGTGAGCTAGTGTGGGATGAGGGGCTGGTTGGATCTGCAGAGAAACAGAGGCAACAGGATAGATATGTAACTAGATACATAGAGAGATGATAGATAGATAGATAGATAGATAATTGATAGCTAGATAGACTGAATTCTTATGAGGAATTGGCTCATGGGATTATGGAGGCTGAAACATACTATCATCTGCCCCCTGTAAGCTGGAGACCCAGGAAAGCTGGTGGCTTAGTTCTGGCCTTAGGCCAAAGGGCTGAGAAGGAGAGGAGTTATTATCCATGGTCAAGAGAAAATGAGATGAAATACCCCAGCTCGGGCAGGAAAGAAGCAAATCCTGCCTTCCTCAGCTTTTTGTTCTATTCAGGACCTCAACGGGTTGGGTGAGCCTCCCCTCCCCCTGTGTTGGGATGGGCCATCTACTTTACTTGAGTCCACTGAATCACATGGGAATCTCATCTGGAAACACCCTCACAGACAACCGAGAAACATTTAACTGCACACCCATGGGCCCAGTCAAGTTGACACACAAAATTAACCATCACAAGGATTCCAGGATTTCAGGGCCCCGCCAATTGCTATCATGTCTCATGCACATTATCTTGCATTAGATATTTTCAGTGCTTATAGTGCCCTTAATCACAATGCCCTCTGAAATACTTGTTAGGATCCCCATTTTACCATAGAATGATTGAGGTTCAGAGCCATTAACCCGGTGACTCAGTACCACACTGCAGCCTGCGGCCAAAGCCAGATCTGTTAGCTACTAAGCAGCCCAAACATCCAAGGGCTGCATTTTGTGCTCCTCCTGTTCTCGCTGTCTGACTGTGATAATAAAAGTAAGTGAGAGAATACAAGAGAAAATTTAACCTTTCTTATTTATCTTTTTTGTATTCATCCTCACACTCACATTCGGGTTATGAATTAGGAGTGATTGCAGTCCTTTTCATGAACAATTTACATGATCACGTCCTTCTAATTAGCACCTTCATTGTGGTCACTTTTCGAACTAAAGAGAACTGTTTTTAAGCTCTAAAATCCTCATGCCACGCTGTAGATTTTTACAGTGAGTGGTTATACATCCATCACTCATCATTCTTTTCAGATTTACTGATTAATACTTAAACATTCCCCTGTGGAGTTCTGGTAAAAGAGATGTGACATTCTGACTTCAGATTGTGAGCCAAGGGGGTGTCTATTTAAGCAAGGGTCCGACCCCCCATGCAGGGGCTTCACTTCTGCTGTGGAGTTACGTGGAAATACCATGAAGGACCGCCCCACCCACGAGAGCCCTTCATGAAAATGCAATCCTAGGAATAATGCAGCTTCTTGTTCCCTTAGCTGAATTCACCTAGAGTGTTGTCAAGGAGGAATTTTATTCTCTGTACAGACTACCACTGGGGGTGAATAAGAATGCTTTTAATCAAGTCTCTTCTGTTTTCTAGTCACTGATGTGAATGTGGACTGCATTTCATTCTTTGTACAAAAATTTCCTCTTCATTCATTCAAAGTTTATTACCACCCTACCCCATGTGTGACCATTGTTATTATGCCCAAGGTTTCATCAAGTTATACGGCACGTAACAGCAATTCTTGTAATTTGACTTTTTTTTAAAGCCATAAAATTGATTTAAAGCTTTATTTCACATTACAAGATAAATTCTGTCATAGACTTCAATAAAGCAAGGAGAATATCAACTCCTTGATACTCACTGCTGGTGCTGGAAAACATCCCAGACCCTAAGGAAATCTGGAGACAGAAGTCTCGCAGTTGCACGACTGGATACTGGGCTCTAGCATGATGGGCACCCCTGGGAGGTGGCAAGTGAATTGGACAGATAAGTCATGAAAGATCCCTTAATAAGAAATGTACGACTCAGGAGGACAGCACCACAATTACAAATCACCAAGGCAAAAAATAGTGCAGGACTAATACATACAAAGCTAGCTTGTTATGAGTTTAAATACTGGTTCATCTATATGGTCCTGAGCAAGTTGTTCAAGTCCTCCAGGCCTCGCTCTTCTCATCTGTAAATAGGGTTAAAGAGCAGTAGCATTGTTGTGAGGATTAAGTAAGTTCATATCTGTAAAACGTGTAGACACTGTCTGACATATACTATCATATATGTGTTTGCTAAAAAAATCAAAGACACATTTTAATTTGATCATCCTGTTGAAGCTTAGTAGAATGAAATATGAATCACAAGTTCAAGATTGTGAATAATTTCCTTTTCTGTTCTCGTTTACCTAAGTCACAGTTGGATTCCTAACCCACTTCAAATTAGAATAACTTTCATTATGTTTTAGACATTTGTCATATTTTATAGTCCTTTAAAAAGAGAACAAAAACAAAATAAAACTCTAGACCCATTGCAGAGTTAGACATATACAAGGACATACATGTCCTTTGCTACATTGCAGTGGAGAAAAATTGGAAACACTGTATATGTCTATCAGTGGAAGACTAGATAAATTGTGGCATATCCAGAAAATGCAACGATATACGTCATATGAAATAAATGAATTGTCTCTACATGAAACAACAGGGATGCATTTCTAAAACAATGTTAGGTGCAAAGACTCCTAGGAAAAATACTGTGTAGACAGTAAAACTTCATGTAAAGGTTGAAGCCATAACAAAAAGTTAGAGACCATCTTAGATCTATACAGATGCAGCAAATGTATAACAAAAACAGAGACATGAAAGATACACAGCAGTATCCAAGATGGTGATCTGAGAAAGGAGGGAGAGAAGTGGAATCTGGTGGAGGCAGAGAGGGAGTCCCAGCTTCATCTGTAATAGTTTCTTTTTCAAAAAAATCTGAAACACACGAAACAAATAGCAAAATGTTAGTATATATTTAATGAAGTTGCTGGGTATTTTATTACATTATTCTCTAATCTTTTTTATTTCTATTAGAGCGTATTGTTAATAAAAGTAATAATAAACAATGTATTTATATGTCAAACCATAATTCTAAAGTTTCTGTCCATGAATTTTATTATTTCTCCTAGTTAATTAAAAAAGGGGGGTGGGGGAGACTTCAAAACATTAACATATCGCCAATTGTGCTCGTGTTTCTTATGGATGGCTCTAATTTCAGGAGGTCTGGGCAGTGCTTTGGCACAGGGACTCTAAGGAATGTATTTTCATTACTCTAGGAAGAGCTTTAATGGTCTATGGTACATCAGTGTTAATGGGAGTCATGTAGATAAATCCCTAAGCAGTTCTTTTTGCTCAGCCAAAAATAAAAAAAAAAAAAAGCTTCCTCCAATTGTCTTGGATAATTCTGCTAAGTAAGCATGTTGCCTATTTTCAGGTACTTCAAATGAATCAATATGGAAGCATTTATTTACAGCGCTTTGCTTTTTGCAAACTTTCTCACCAGAACAGCGGGGTAACTAATCATTGCTTTGAATCTATGTAATGCAATACACTTTAAATATGTTACTGATTGGTGAAACAGCACTGTAACCTGTTTTGTTTTGTTTGTTTCCCTGTGCTTTGTATTGAGATGTAGCTGGTGTGCTCTGAGGTGGGCATTTCTCTGTTCATTGTCTAAATTAACTGGGACAGTGACCTGTGACTTTAGAGTAGCGGCTTGGAGGTTAAATAAGCCATTGACCTTTTTATGTCTCAGGTACACTGTATGATGCATAAAATGTTCACCAAGTTAATTTTGTCAGATGTCATCTACATTCTAACTAGAAAAGTAGAAACATTGGCTGGCACGTGAATGGTTTATGATAGATGTTTTTAAGTCCCTCAATTTTCATGAATTTAACATTGCCGACATTGTTGAACATGCAATTTATTCATAAACTCTATATTATTTATTGACCACCTGTCATGTCCTGTTGGGTCTGGAGATGAAGTGGTGACCCAGAGAATAATGCCACTCTCTTCAAATTGTTATTAATTGAATGTGTAATAGAGTCAAGAAGGCAGGTAATTATAAGAGAGGAAAATAAGTGTAGGACAGGCACAGGTGTTAAGGGAGCACAGTGTGGGGCCAGATGAGCATCAAAGAAGGTTTTCTGGTAGAAGAGTGGATTCTCATTCTTCATTTGGAAGCCAACACTGTCCAAGCTGAGGAAGCTGCACATGGAGAGGCCCAGAGATGGGAGAACGTGCGCTTTGGACCACAAGTTCCTCTCATCTTTGGTAGGAAGATCTTCCCATTGTGTGGCTGTGTCTCTCTGGAATTCCTCACCAGAGCCCCCTGCGGATGACCGTTGTGCATCAGCCATCTGAACCTCCCAGATTTGATCCTCAGCTCAGTGCCAAGGACCCACCCCAAGAACAGTTAAATCAGAATTTCTAGGGGCTGGTTCCGGGCATTGGGAGTTTCGTAAAAGCTTCCCAGATAATACAAATATGCAGTCAAGTTGATAATCACTGATTTAGGTGTCCAGTCAGGTCCCAGCAGCAGCGGCAGTGGCAGTGGCAGTGGCCGTCCTCTGCCCTGCTTCTCTGGCCGTCATTCTTTCACTTCTGGAAACATGGCCTCTGGTGTGGCTGTCTCTGATGGCATCATTAAGGTGTTCAGTGACACGGAGATGTGTAAGTCTTCAACGCCAGGGGAGGTGAAGAAGTGCAAGAAGGCCATGCATGTTCTTCTGCCTGAGTGAGGACAGGGACATCACCCCAGAGGAAGGCAGGGAAGTCCTGATAGGAAGCATAGGCCTGACTGTCATGACCCCTACACCACCTTTGTCAAGATGCTTCCAGACCAGGACTGGAGCTATGCCCTCTATGATGCAACCTATGAGACCAAGGAGAGCAAGGAGGAGGACCTGGTGTTTATCTTTTGGGCTTCTAAAGAGCAAAATGTGTGCCCCCCTGAAGAGCAAAATAATTTATGCCAGCTCCAAGGAGGCCATCAAGAAGAAGCTGACAGGGATCCAGCATGAATTACGAGCAAACCACTACGAGGAGGTCAAGGACCGCTGTACCCTGGCACTGGGGGGGGGCAGTGCCGTCATCTTCCTGGAGGGCAAGCCTTTGTGAGCCCCATCTCGCCCCCTGCCTGGAGCATCTGGCAGCCCCAGGCCTGTCCCTGGGGGTTGCATGCTGCCTACTTCCTGCCAGATCAGAGGGGCTGGGGGGATCCCAGCAGGGGGAGGGCAATCTTTTTACCCCTGGGTTTTCCTCCTCCCTCCATCCCTGATGGTTCTGGCCTTCCCAAACCACTTTTGATCTTCTGATTCTTTTTGGGTTGAAGCAGACCAAGTTCCCCTGGCACCCCAGTGGGGGGAGCTGTATATTTTTTAACAATACCCCTACACCTCACCTGCTCCATCTTTTCCCATACTACCAACTTCTAACCGCAATAGTGACTCTGCTTGTCTGTTTAGTTATGTGTATAAAGGGAGTGTTGTGGAGAGACATCCCCCTTTTCCCCTGGTCTCATCCACTCATAGAAGCAAGACCAATAAGGGGCCTCAGATTCAAACACACCCACAAGAATCACAGATTCATAAGATAAATTCCAACAGATGTGTCAATTACCAAATGTGCAGACAAGTAAGAGGCAGATGTGCTGGGCAAGGACGCTGCCGGAAGGAGCTGGCTGCGAAGAAACGACCTTGGGTCAGAGGCACCAGACCTCCCATGTGCAAGACCATGTGAACAGTGACTCAGGCTCTGGCACTGGCTCTTGACATGTTCAGATAGATACCATTTCATACTATTTTTGATTCATTAATTCATTCCAAAATACTTAGCTAACCCTTGCTACGTATCAGCTTGCTAAGTGCTGTGGACGTATATATGAATGAGATGTTAACTCTACCGTCCCAAGCATCTCTTCGGTCCAGTGAAGAGAATGCATAAGTAACAACAATCACGTGAAAGGATTTCCAGAGTTGGTACACACGGCCCAGCTGGGGAGTGGGGGGAGGACCAGAAGAGAGCTGAATGTTGAAGAATGAATAGCTACAATATGGGAAGTGCAGTTCAGAAAGACTGAGTGTTCTTGGATAATCAGCTCTGAGAAGTGTGGCACCAAAAACTCGGCTAGAAAACTAGTGGGTTGGCCACCAGTTTTCCTTGTTGCCATTAGCCATAAGCCATGTTCTCACCATCTTTATCACCTGGAAAGCTTTGTGTTCATAAGTCTCCATAAAAGTGGAAATTCGCCTCATCTGCTGGCCACTAGAATAAGGTCAAAGGCAGAAATCAGGAGTTCAAAGTTTTAAAAATTGCCCAAAGACAGCTGAGGATGTGGGGCTCTGTGTAGGTCTTGGGGACCAGCCAAGGGCACATTCGTAGCACTAAAGTGTGTGTCCCTGGGTACCGATCCCTGCCTCCTCACATTCATACCAACATGAAATTCTCGCCCCTTGAGTGTGGGTTGGACTTAGTGACCCTTTGCTAAAGAATAGAGTACGGTAGAAGTGTTACTTTGGGAATTAGGTTATAAAAATCCTAATCATCCATCTTTGATGTTTTTCCTTCCTTTCTTCATTTCTCCCCACCCCGCACCCCTCACTGGGGTAAACTAACTGTCATGTTTTGAGGCAGCGTGTGGGTAGGCCCTGTGGTGAGGGCCAAGGCCAGCCAATAGCCATCTGAGTGACCTTGGAAGCAGAAACCTCCCTGTCAATGCTTCAGATGACACAGCGTCCCTGGCTAACAGTTTGGCCGCAACTGACTGAGAGACCTCACATGAGAGACATTCAGTTAAGCCAGGGGTCCTCAAGCTTTTTAAACAGGGGCCAGTTCACTCTCCCTCAGACCGTTGGAGGGCCGGACTGCAGGCCCCAGGACAAGTCAGCTGCTAAGCAGGACAGGCAGTGTGTGGCAAAAACACCCAGCGGCCCGATAAATGTCCTTGGCAGGACACATGTGGCCCACGGGCTATAGTTTGAGAAAGCCTGAGTTAAGCTGTACACATTCTTGATCCCCCTCAACTGTGAGCTAATAAATAGTTCTTGTTTTAAACAGGTCTAGTTGGGGGTACTTTGTTTACAACCATAAATAATACATATGTAGTAAACATTGTCTCAGAGTTTCTGCACATTCCACATCCTCTATGAAGACCTCGGAGGTTGGAGACAGAGTTATCATTGTTACTAATCCTGATTGTTCCATCTGGAGAAATAAAGTTTATCTCAGAGCTGAAACAGATGTGAAAATAAAGATGGGATCTTAATAAGGGATTCAAAGTCTGTTTAGAGGCAAGACAGCAACATTGAGACGTGGTCAAATGGCACATCCATTTTCCATCTGAGAATGGCCCCAACTTCCTCTGTCTTTCCATGGCCCACACACCAGGGCACATGCAGTGTTCAAAGCTGCTTAAGAACTCAGGATGGCATGTCGGGTCTCACCACAGAGCTGCCATCAAGCACCAGCTGTTTTGCATTTGGCTGCAGTCTTTTCACATCTCTCTACTTTACCGTAATCCTGAAATGTACTCTAATTTGAAATGTGTGTGTTTATGCCGTCTTCCTGGTACACCTTTCCTTGTATTTTCCCACGATGTATTTACTGTTTCCTTCATACATTCACCAGAAAATATTTTGCATGGTGAGCTAATGGCCTTCCCAGTCTTACTTGATGTGCAAATTAAACTCAAAGAGCCAAAATCTACAATGAAGACCATTTACCAAATAAAAACATGTGCATTTTGGATAAACTGATTCATTTGTTTAAATATTTGTCAAGGTCATGGTGAAAAAAAGGCAATGCTACAGCATTTTAGAATCCATCTATTAATATATATATATATAATTATGTGTCAAGAACCTAACTCATTTCTTCTTAACTTCCTAACACAGGAGAAGAAAACCTCCTGGCAATCTTACGACGCAGATGGTGGAAGTATATGATTTTGGGACTCATAGACCTGGAAGCAAATTACCTGGTGGTCAAGGCTTACCAGTATACAACTCTGACCAGCATCCAGGTACCGGTTTCCTTCCCTTCTTCCATTTCCAGAGATAGTTTACTTTTAGTTTAGTCCTTCGGAATCGGTATACCACTCAACAAGTTTTGGAGCAATAAGGAAAAGGTTTGTATAACAAGTCACTTAAGTCACTTAGGTTTTTGTGGATTTTTCTTAATTCAAATGTAATTGGACATCTTTTTTCTCTTTATTCCAAACACCTCAAGTACCATTGACACTGTAAAAAAAAAAATAATTTGTGGATTTGGATGCTGCCAACTAATCTACGTTAATGGGAAAGTTATTAATAAGTATGCAAATAAATCAATTTTAATCATAACTTGTAATTTTGAGTATGCAAATGGACTTTGATTAAATAATCAGACTGCTTAATAATCTTCTATTCTATCTTGTTTTAATATATAGAATTTGTGATCTGAAGGGATAAGATTTTTCCTAAAGGGATAAGCATTACCTAACATGTGTTATTGCATGAAAATAGCTACTGTCTTCTCCACTCCGTTTTCTCTCTCATTTCTGGTTTTTCTCTCTTCCGCATACACACGCACGCCCATACACACATGCACACCCATACACTCATGCACGCCCATACACACACGCATGCCCATACACTCATGCATGCCCATACACACATGCATGCCCATACACACATGCACGCCCATACACACACGCACAGCATTGCTAGTTGACCTCGGCTTTTCACTATTTTTTCCCAACAGGTGTATTCCTATATAGACTGTAAATGATAAGCTTCAGTATTTTTTGTTTTATCCTCATTTTTCTTCATATGGCCATATTATGAATTTCATAGCCATTTAAAAGCTTCAGGATAGAAGCTAAACAAAACATTGCTCTCATATTAGATTGAGCTTAGATTTGATAACTTCAACAGAATTTCTGCCATCCTGGTAATTTGCTTAGGAACAACAATAACAAAAATGGAAAAACAAGCGAAGTACCTGAATAAATTGAGATGCTATAGATTTCGTGTCTGGGAAACTACGTAAACCTGATTTTGCTTTTGTACCATCTGATTTCCAAATGAACTTCAAGATGCCTTGAAATGAAAGTAATTAATGGCAGCATTTTTCCAGGACCACATCCATATGTATTTTTATATTCCGAGAACATACATGAGATAGGTTTCCTAGTAAAGGTGCCATGTAAACAAAGAGAGAACTGATAAGGGAGACCTGAGACTGTCCTCTCAATTTAATCCTTAAAATGCTGTGGCTTTGCACTGATATTGGAAGAGATACAAGGCTCTAGTCAGATGCACTATGAGAACCCAGATGTAGTGCATTCTATACTGGCAAGAATTAAAACATTTGCACGTATGAAATCCTTTCTCACCCTTTAGAAAGCTGCTTTTCTCCAATCTTGAGATCCTTACTCTCCCTGAAGTTGGCTTTCCTATTTCTTTCTTCTAGGGAAAAGAGACTCTCAGAATGGCCCCAGGCACAATATATAACATTTCTTTTGGTTAAAATAATATGTAGACCTGGTCTACATCCTCTATTCTCTGTACATCATCAATGCTCTTAGTAAGATTTTAAGCATCTTGAAAGCAAGGACTATGACTTTTTTAGTTTAATGAACAAATCCTCCTGGTACAGAGTCATGAATAAATTAGCATTTAAACATAAACACACCAAATATAAATATGACTAGCCTATCGCCGTAAGCCTCACCTAATTACATTTTTGAAATTTTGTTTGAGACCTCACAGAATTCCAAGGAGACACACACACATACATACAAGACATTTGTAAATCCGAAAGGGAGAATAATTCAGTACATTTCTCTTCCTTCATGGCCGTAGTTATAGTGCCTCCACGTTCATCTCTCCACGCAAACAAGCTTTAACATGGAAAAAAACCTGTACGTCATAGTTGCACTAACAATTTAGCATACTGTATATAAGTGAAATTGTTTTCATGAAATGGGTGAATTTACCACAAATTTATTTTGAAACCCTTTAACATGTTTTTGATGACAAATACTAACATACTGGAAAAACACATGGAAACAAAAATAATTGTCAGGGTCCCCTGGGTATATATTCAGCATAGATTCATTAATGATCTAAAGTAGTCACTAAAAAAAATGCTTAGGTTCTCTCTTCCCACCTCTCCTTTTCTTTCTCTCTTTCTTCTTCAGTTAGAAACAGTGTGCATGAATAGACTGTCCCCCTACTACCCAAGGCCCCATAAACACCTTATGCTTCACACACACTTGCACAGCACACAGGTTTGCTACTTACTTTTAATTCTTAATACCTTTGCGTAAGCTGTTTCTGATATTTCGAATAGCCCTTTCTCCCCCCAACCCCCCAGCTCATTGAAGTCCTATTCATTTCATGGTTCTCTGTACTATTGAGGATGCTTTCAAATTATAAATAAGAGAAAGCTCAACTGAAACTGTCATTAAAAGTGAGAGAATTTAAGCCAGATCCACTGGTGCTTGCCTATAGAATCAGCTACTCAGGAGGCTGAGGTGGGAGGATTGCTGGGGCCCGGGAGTTTGAAGCCAGCCTGGCTAACATAGCAAAACCTGCCCCAGAGAATGTATTGATTCTCATAACTGGAACATTGAAGAGCGAGGACAGTCTTCAGGCTAGTTTGTCAAGTGCCTCATCAGGGGCTCGGTTTGTTTGTTTGTTTGTTTGTTTGTTTCATTATTCCCCTTTCAGTCCCTTTGGCTGACTTTTTATCCTAAAGCAGGTTCCTCTCATGATCTGAAGATGGCTGTTAGCACAGATTGGGGCTTCATGTGATTTGTCACTCAAGCCCAAAGAGACACAGCAGAGATGCTTGCCCACAACCATTAAACAAAAGCTCAGAGCTCTGTGCTAACTGGACCACGCTAATGGCCAGGGAACACTGTGAGCTGATGGGCTTAGACCTGGACTCCCTTAACCTGCACAGAATGAGCTATCACTCATCAGTGGGAGTACTGCTGGGATTTTGGGTGGACAGCACCCACTTCTAGAGTCAGGATGAAATTGATCCTGTTCAATCACATGTTGGTCACACACTGAGCAAGAAGTGAGGCTGGGACACAGGAGGAGCAACCACTGTGTCTCCTCACCCAGTTTAGCCCCCACCTCATTTCAGTAGCTCCCTCCATGGAAATGGCGCTCTCTCTCTCTCTCTCCCCCTCCCTCTCTCCCCCTCTCTCTCTCCCTCTCTCTCTCTCCTGTCTCCCACAGTGCTTTGTATTTTAGCTCTCTTTCTGCAGTTTCTTACCTAAGAATGATGCTTCCATATTCTCACTGACTTCACAGAACTGTGAGTTCTTTCACAACAGGATGATTTCTTGTTTACCTTGGACCTCTAGTACCTAGCTGAAAACCCAGCACATACTAGATACTCAACAAATGCTTGAAGAAGTTAATTAAATTGTGTTGATTTCCAGCACTGGGGGCACAGAAAATCCCAGCAGTAGTCTTCCTAAATTCAGAATGTTCATATAGGTATAGTGGGGAAATGAAGGGACAAATGATGGCTTTGTGGCAAAACTGGGCCCTTTAGACCCAGGCCTGGTGGCCACCTATAATCCTAGCACTCTGGGAGGCCGAGGCAGGTGGATTGCCTGAGCTTAGGAGTTCCAGACCACCCTGAGCAAGAGTGAGACTCCATCTCTACTAAAAATAGGCAAAAGTAGCCATGCATGGTGGTGCACACCTGTAGTCCCAGTAACTGGATCCTCCTTGCAAGAGGATCACTTGAGGCCAAAGAATTTGAGGTTGCTGTAAGCCATGATGATGCCACAGCACTCTACCCAGGGTGATAGAGTGAGAATCTGTCTCCAAAAATAAATAAATAAATTAAATTGGCTCCTTAGACAAGAGTCAAAAATTATAAATGGACCTAGGGGAGAATGAGGAGAAATTTCCCTCTTTGGAAATGCACTTGGCTTTTGTTTCTTCTGTTGAGCATTGTGGTCACAACAAATTCTTGGTTTTGTATGTCACTGAGTTCTTTTCCCAATTTCTCAAGTATTTTTCTGCATGTGAACAGTGACAGTTTTCTCACCAGCTGATCTCCTGACCCTCAGGTTCAGTTCACTCCACTTCGTACCCTACCACTAACCCATCCTGCCCCTTCTCTCCCATTAGCTGTTCAGTGATACCTTCTATGAAAAAGTTTCATTCTGTAATTAGAAAAACAATGTCAGTAAAACATCAGCTGTTCTTCATTATAATTTATTGAGCAAGGAACAGGAGGAAATAAATACCCAAGTTGAATCTAGTAGTTATAGAACCATTTGCCACCTACCACAAATAAATCCATTAAACAATAGTAGGTGATCAAAATAGAAGGCATTTGCTTTGACAATCGTGTCTACATTGTTTGCTAATTTAATTCAGCACATTGGTAGAACTGATGGAAGGCCTATTGTGATTTGCCCTTGTTTATATAAATTTTAATTCAACACGTAATATGTATTTTACTCATATTAATAAAGGAGGCACATTAGGCATCTGAGAAGCACACTGTTACTGCAGGTGATATAAAGAGAATGAATCAGCTTTGCCTTCCAGGAGCTTATGAGCTGATAAAGAAATAAAAGGCCCACTTTAATGACAGTGACACTAAGCATGGCAGAGAACAGATGACATCCGAATGCTGTGATTTCCAAGGGAGGCAGAAGTGACAATCATTTGCTAAGTTAAGAAAGTGCCCATTTAGATAAGTCTATGAGATAAAATTTGGAGAGGATAAAATGTAGATATAGCTTGTGCATGGAATGAACAGCATAGCAAAAGCCTGGGGACAGAAAACTGGAGGAATATGATTGGAGAAGAAGTATTCTTGCTCAAACTTATACAGTCACTTAAATAATTAGCAGATGCTTCTGTGTTTAAGATGCTATATTAGGCATCAAACATACTGTGAGAAAAAAATTAGATACTGTCTATATTCTCGTGGAGCTTCCAGTCAAGTGGGAACGACAGCCTTTATTCAAATACTCAAACAAATGGATCTCTAATTATAATCAAGGATAAGCATTCTGTAGGAAATCAACATGGTTCTATGAGAACGTTTGTTAAAACAACTGGAAGAGTGGGGAATGTTTTTCTAAAATTTGATGGTGGAACTGAGATCTAAAAGAATAGATTAGTGGGGAGAGAAAGAGATCCAGGCCAAGAAGACAACATGCTCACGGCTCTGTGGTGGGATGGGCCACAGTAGGGGGAGGCTCTGAACAAGGTCATGTGGCTGGACCAGGAGACTGGAGAGAAGGAGACAGCGTTCAGACCCCACAGGGCTTGATGCCAGCCCACGGATCTGAGGCTTTAGCTTAAATGCCATGGGAAGCCACTGCCAATTTATACAGTGGAAGGTAATGTGACGAATCTGAACTTCAAAGATCATTCTGGCTGTGGTGTGGAGGAGAACAGATTTAAGCAATGGTTACTCATAGCAGAGCAGAGGAAGAGAGCCAAAGTTCAGTCGGATCATACTGTAGAAGGTCTTCAAGGCCAGGATTGAAGAGTATGACTTAATTCTGGAGGTAAACAAGAGCCTGAATGATTCTGAGGAGATGAATGATAGGATGTGACCCAAGCACTTTTGTTTTAACAAGAGAGACTTCATTAATGATTGGCAAGGCACCACATACTCTTGCTTTTCCAATCGTCTCAAAAACAGAGATGGAGAGCAAAAAGATGTGAAGAATAGTCCTTGCTTTACCCGCTTACCTTTTCAGTTTATTCACCAAACTTATGGTTAAATATTGCAAATGACTGATAAATGAAACTTGAGAGAAATGACATATGGTTTTTGAAATGACTGTTGATGCACAAAAATTGCAAAAATATATAAAGTTCTTTGAAGTGTTCACACAGTTTTCCCCAATAGTGACATTTTATATGAATTTAGAATAATGTCAAAACCAGACCAACGACATTAGAACAATATGAGACTACAGACTAGTGCTTTTCAACCTTTTTTATCTC
Source organism: Galago senegalensis (assembly GCA_963575145.1). Taxonomy (NCBI): domain Eukaryota; kingdom Metazoa; phylum Chordata; class Mammalia; order Primates; family Galagidae; genus Galago; species Galago senegalensis. Next base: position 24,446 of record CAUYTI010059538.1, read on the forward strand.
GGCACGCTTGAATGGCACGCTTGAACCTATAGTTAAACTTCCACAGCACATTTAAATTATGTTGATTGAAAAGAAAGAGTAGGGCGGCCCCTGTGGCTCAAAGGAGTAGGGTGCCGGCCCCATATGCCGGAGGTAGTAGGTTCAAACCCAGCCCTGGCCAAAAACTACAAAAAAGAAAAAGAGTAAAAAAAGAATATGTAAGTTCAAGTGCATTGAACTTCTTTTGAAAATAATTTGATAAATGATCTTAGAAATTTTTCATGGCAAACCTAAGATTCTCTGCAGCACGTGGGTTGAAAATCACAGCTCTAGACTTAATTCAGTTTTTATTCATTTTTACCTTCACTTCTTTGTGTGTGTGTGTGTGTGTGTGTGTAGTTCTATGCAGTTTGGTCCCACACATAGGTTCATGTAATCACTACTGCAGTCAGAACTGTCCTGACACCATGCAGGAACTCCCACGTGCTACTTTGATGAGATTGCAACTGGCTCATGGTTCCAATCCCTGTCACCTGGCAACCACTAATCTGTTCTCCATCTATATAATTTGTCAGCTGGAGAAAGTTATGTAAAATGGAATTACACACTATTTAAATGCTTTTGATATTGGCTTTCTACACTAAGCATAATTTTCCTAAATCCATCTAAATTTTTGCCTGTATTAATAGTTTATCCCTTTTATGGCTCAGTAGTATTCCATAGTATGTACAAACCAGAATTTGGTTATTTTTCAGTATTTTTATTTTATTTTATTTCATTTTTATTGTTTGAGGTTCATTGAGGCTACAAAGAATTAGGCTACACTAATTGCATTTGTTAGGTAAAGTCCCTCTCATAATTGTGCCCTACCACCAAGTGGTGTGCCATATACCATGACCCACATCCTCTTCCTTCCTCTTCCCACTCCCTTGTTCCCCTGCCCCCTACCTTGAATTTGTTTTTTCTCTTATAAGGGTATGTATTAGAACATCTACTGGCTTTGTATTAGAATAGAGTACACTGGATTCTTGCTTCTCCATTCTTGTGATGCTTTACTAAGCAGGTGCTCTGCCTCCATCCAGGTTAATGCAAAAATGTAAAGTTTCCATCTTTTTTTAAGGGCTGCATAGTATTCCATGGTATACATATACCACAGGTTGTTAATCCATCCCTGGGTTGGTGGGCATTTAGGGTGTTTCCACATTGTGACGATTGTAAATTGAGCTGCAATAAACAGTCTAGCCACAGTACAAATGTCCTTATGACAAAATGAATTTTTTTTTCTTTTTAGCAGAATTTATTTAATGATTTACTTGATAAAAGACATCTGTATTGTTTCCAGCTTTAAATTTTTACAAATAAGGATTTGATGCACATTTATATGCAGGTTTTGTGCCAAGAAAGTATTCATTTCTTTGGGATAAATGCTCAAAAGTGCCATTTCTGGGTGCATGTTTATTTAGTTTTAGAAACTATCAAACTGATTTCCAGAGTGGTTGTATAAGTTTACATCCCTACCAATGATGTATGAGAAATCCATTGGTTCCCCACCCTTACCAGTGTTTGGTGTTATCATTATATTTTTATTTTAGCCACTTTAAAAGGTACGTAGCAATATTTCATTGTGGTTTTAATTGTTTACATAACGGTTAGTAATGCTGAAAATCTTTGGGGGAAAAATATTTTTTAACTTTGCCTTTATAGTCAGAAGCTAATGAAAGTTAACAGTGGCCAAAAGGATAACATTTACCCAGGAAAAAGATGATGGAAGACAGGCATTGAAGTGAGGAAACCCAGCTGTTTTCTTTATTAAAAATAAAGAGAATAACATTATCATGTTGGATTTATAAGAATTTTATCCTAAGGACACATGAGTGAGTTTGGGGCTCTTGACTTATAGAGAACGAATAGGTTGTGCCTTTGACTTTGAGACAGATTAGCAATGACATTTGGATACGTTCTAAAAGCTATGCTGTTTTTATAACCACGCTATATGAACCATTACAGTAGAAACACCAGCCTTATGTCTTCTAGCCCAATGATTATTCATCTTTTTTCAGCCATGTAATACTAAAATGCAAGCAGATTAAACTAGAGCTTCTGTAAAATAAGAAAGCATCTCTCTTCAAACAAGATAGTTTGGGTAAAATTCACTCACATTGGGAAAAACTTCCTACCCTTGCTAGCCAGCCAAGGGATCTGTAGCTCTGACACCAAATGCCCTCTCTCACGCCATGCATGTTTCAGAGCTCTTCTCTGCATTCTTTAAGCAATCTCCATCAGGAGTGAGGGCCAAAAATGTAATCCCTCCAGCTCTGATTAATTTTCTTGCTGCCTGACTCCTCTGACTTGGGCATGTTAGTAGAGGTTAATACAGAACAAATGCCAGCCTGCCCTGTATGCAGCGTGATATTCAACCTCGAGCCTAATTCTACAAACCACGCAAAGCCTACACATGCAACAGTTCATCTCATCACTTACGTAACTCTCAGGCCTTTGTGGATCCACTCTTTCTCAACTTCCAGCAGGCTAGTAATTCTGTTGTCTCAGATACAGAGAAAGGACAAGTAGTTTGTACCTTTTCATGTGTCTCCAGACCAGTGTTTTTCAACCTTTGTTATCTCGCTGCAGATTTGAACCTATTGTTAAACTTCGGTGGCACACTTAAATTATGTGGATCAAAAAAAAGAAAAGAGTCAAAAAATACTCACTGTGCTTTGAACTTCTTTTGAAAATAATTTAATTAATGGTCTTTAAAATTTTCACAGCATGCCAGTTGAAAATCACGGCTGAAAGTTCAAACCACATGAATAGATTTAGCATGTGTATTTCTTCAATGATTAAGAAATGCCCCCAGCCAAATCCCAGGGCTACAGCTTTTCATTAGACTTGAATCCTGCTGTAGGGTAATAAACAGCTGTACTCATACTCAGAACACAATGTATGTAGTGTGATGATAAAAAGACAACTTGAGTTTCCACTTCTGTGGACAAGCCAGGGAGCAAGCATTCTTCTGCAGTGTTAGAAATAGGTTCCCAAGAGTTTAGTTTATGATTATGAGCTCAGCTTTTATTTTATTTTATTTTATTTTTTAATTGTTTTTTATTAAATCATAACTTTGTACATTGATGCATTTATGGGGTTCAGGGTACTGCTTTGATATACAATATGAAATGCTTACATTGAACTAAGTAACTAAGTAACTAAGTAATCCATCACAATTATACTCATTTTTTAATAGTTTTGAAATGTACCATTGCATCATGCACATTAGGTGAGGTCCCCTCAAATACCCTCCCTCCTCCCATGTCCCCTCTCCCTTCCCCTCTCTCTCCTCTTCCCTTCTACTTTCTGGACTATAGTTATGTTTTGCCATTTGTATCAGTGTGTAGGTGGTTATATATTGATTTCATAGTAGTACTGAGTACATGGGATACTTTTTTCCCCCATTCTTGAGGTACTTTACTGAGAAGAATATGTTCCAGTTCCATCCAGGTAAACATAAAAGATGTGAAGTCTCCTTCTTTTATGGCTGCATAGTATTCCATGGTGTACACATACTACAATTTGTTAACCCATTCATGGGTCAATGGGCACTTGGGCTGTTTCCATGATTTGGCTATTATGAATTGGACTGCAATGACTTTGTTGTAAAATAATTTTTAATTGGGCTGCAATGTCTTTGTTGTGCAAATGTCTTTGTTGTAAAATAATTTTTTATCATCTAGGTATATACCAAGTAGGGGAATTGCAGGATCGAACAGTAGGTCTACTTTTAGTTCCTTGAGTGCTCTTCAAACTTCTTTCCAAAAAGGTCGTACTAGCTTGCATTCCCACCAGCAGTGTAAAAGCATTCCCTTCTCTCTGCATCCACACCAACATCTGTAGTTTTGGGATTTTGTGATGTGGGCTAATCTTACTGGAGTTAGATGACATCTCACAGTGGTTTTGATTTGCATTTCTCTGATGATTAAAGATGATGAGCATTTTTTCATGTGTTTGTAGGCCATGTGCCTGTCTTCCTCTGAGAAGTTTCTGTTCTAGTGGGCAAGAGATTGGAAGAGAAACTTCTCTAAAAATATTATTTTTGAAGGAATTTTGATGCTGTGTAAATGATGGTGGTTGCTAATGAGGCCATCAGACTTCAGAGTTCTCAAATCTCTCCTCCCATCGTCTTCATCTCAGTATAAAGACTGCTGTCCTCCCAGTTCACATGGCATTTGTTCTAATTCTTTCCTTCCTCTCAGGGAACAGCCACTCCTCAGCAAGTCCAATCAAAATGAACCTCTCCCCTCCCTTCCCCTCATCTCCCTTCCCTATCACCCCTTTGCCCCTCCCCCCCCCACAGGGTGCTGTCCAGGTGAGGTCTCTACCCACAGGGGCCCCCACTTCCTTTCTCTGACCCAGGGCCATTGTGCACCTGCAACCAGAGGAAGTCTGGTCACTCCCTGCAGGACAGATGCCTCCCGGCCACTTCCTGTAGTCACATCCAGGCAGTGCAGCCCTGACCCACCTCCTTCAGAAGCTGCCCTGATCCCTCAGAGCAGGTGGGCATGGATGGCACTGTGTATGTCTGTGCTGTACTGTAGGTAGTTAGGTCCCTGCCTTGTGTTCCCATCTTCCCAGACCTCTGCAAGCTCTTCATAATGTGGATGTCTGTGTCTGATCCATCTCTGGGAGCCCAGTCATCCTTGGCCAGGTGGCTGGCATGAAGGCTGCCCAGAGAGGAAACCACAGGTGCAGAGGCAGGAGGTGCAATGGCATCTGTGGCAAACTGGATGATTCAGTGTGTGCAGTGAGAAGGGTGGGTTGGGGCAGTGAAAAGTCAGTGGGGGACGGGTCACCCCAGGAACCTGAGGAACTGGGACTTGCCCTTAAGGAGTGAGAAACAGGGGGGAATTTTAAGGACAGCAGTGCTGGCTGACTGCTCTCTGGGCTGTCAAGTATAAAGAAAATCCACATGGGGGGACAGAGGGGACCCACAAGACTCCTACCCTGTCCTAGAACTGTCTTGCATTCCTGGGTCCTCTCTCTCGGGGTGCAGGAGAGTCTCATCTGACTGGTCAGACTTCGGGACCAACATGGCCACCATTACTAGTGGGCAGGGCCACTGCATGTTAAAGACTGGGCACACTGTGTGGCCAGTCCATGCACCAGGGCCAGGGCCTTCCAGACATTCCTTAGGCTCCTAGAACCCCGCAAGAAGGCTCCCTGCTGGGCATCTGAAACCACAGACCAAGCCTATCTTGGAAATACTGGGGCCCTTGGAAGCTGGAACTTACATATATGAAACAAAAATTGACACTACTGAAGGGACAAATGGAACGTTTTTCATTAATAGAAACTTCAATAACTCACTCTTCCTCAAGACAGAACGACCTTAATTATCTTCTGATAAGTAAGGAACAGAAAAGAATGCTTAAATACCACAAGAAACCGGACCTGACAGACAGATGCAGGACGTTCTAGCCAAAACAACAGAATGCGAAGTCTCCTTAGGTGGGTGTGGGGCTTTCTTCAGGACAGCCACAGCTTAAGCCATAATTTAAGTTTCAGTTGATTTCAGAAGATAAATATTATACAAACTATCTTTTCTAACACAATTAATTCAAGTGGGTGGGCAGGAGAGGTGGGGGGGGGCTGAGTGAGCTCTCACCAACAAGCAGAGTGTAGGGTAACAACACCCCCCACCCTGGGGGCCAAACACAAACAACATAAGCTAGTCATTTGTTCCTTCATATTAATCTCAAAAAACAAACAACAACAAAAAAGTATCTTTTCTGACCACAGAAAAAAATAAACAAAGGAGGAAACTGAAAAATTCACAAATTTGTTTAAATTTGACAACACTCTCTTAGTGGTCAGTGAGTCAAAGAAGCAATCGCAGGGGCAATACTTAGACGTGATGGAAAATGAACAACAGGGACAAGCAGTGCCAAGGAGGACATTTACACCAGACACGCTGCATTCAAGAAGATGAGGTGGGACAGTCACTTGAGGCCAAGAGTTTGAAACCAGCCTGGGCAATGTAGTGAGACGCTTTCTCTACAAGAAAAATATTTTTATAATTAGCGAGGTGCAGTGGCATATGTCTGCAGTACCAACTATCCAGGAGGTCAAGGCAGGAAGATTGCTTGAGCCCTGGAGTTCAAGGGTGCAGTGAGCTATGATTGTGCCACTGCATTCCAGTTTGGGTAACAGAGCAAGATTCCATCTGCAAAAACATTTGTTTAAATTAAAAAAAGAAAAATGAGGAAGAAAAACGATCACCAATCAATATCATAACTATACAACTTAAGATACTAATAAAAAAAATTCCATCAACTCAAAGCTAGCAGAAGGAAGGAAATAACAATTAGAGCAGAGATAAATAAAATTTGAAAAAAGAACAAAACAGAAAATTGGTTTTCCTAAAAGATTGACAATCCATTATTTAGACAGACTTAGAAAAAAAGAGGGTGTACTCAACCAAAATCAGAAAGTGAAGACTTTACTACTGACTTTGTAGAAATAAAAAAAGATTATAAGGGAGTTCCCTATGAACAATTACCGTACATGCCAACAAACAGAATAACTTAGAAGATGATTGTGACCAATTCCTAGAAACACCAAGCTTGCCAAGAATACATCACAAAGAAGTAGAAAATCTGAATAGACCTGTAACTATTAAGGAAATTGAATCAATAGTCAGTAACCTCCTGACAAACAAAAGCCCTGGATCTGATGGCTTTACTGGTGAATTCTACCAGATATTTAAAGAACTCACACCAACCCTTCTCTAAGTGTTCCATTGATGTACAGTGCGCATGTGCAGAAGGATTGTAATGAATATTAATGAGGTACAGTACACATGTGCAGAGGGATTGTAATGAATATTAATGAGGTACAGTACACATGTGCAGAGGGATTGTAACGAATATTAATGAGGTACAGTGCACATGTGCAGAGGGATTGTAATGAATATTAATGAGGTACAGAGCGCATGTGCAGAGGGATTGTAATGAATATTAATGAGGTACAGTGCACATGTGCAGAGGGACTGTAATGAATATTAATGAGGTACAGAGCGCATGTGCAGAGGGACTGTAATGAATATTAATGAGGTACAGTGCACATGTGCAGAGGGACTGTAATGAATATTAATGAGGTACAGTGAGCATGTGCAGAGGGACTGTAATGAATATTAATGAGGTACAGTGAGCATGTGCAGAGGGACT
>CAUYTI010059539.1:0-29371 GCA_963575145.1 Galago senegalensis
CCTGTGGTCCCAGCTACTTGGGAGGCTGAGGCAAGAGACTCGCTTGAGCCCAGGAGTTGGAGGTTGCTGTGAGCTGTAATGCCACGGCACTCTAGCCAGGGGGACAGCTTGAGGCTCTGTCTCAAAAAAAAAAAAAAAAAATATTACTGAACTGATTTCTTTGTCGACAGTCTCACTTGGTCACCCCCAGTATAGTGCCGTGCTATCACAGCTCACAGCAATCTCAAACTCTTGGGCTCAAGTAATTCTGTTGCCTCAGCCTCCCAAGTAGCTGGGACTACAGGTGCCTGCCACAACCTCTGGCTATTTTTAGAGACAGGGTCTTGCTCTGGCTCAGGCTGGTGCTGAACTCGTGAGCTCAGGCAATCTTCCTGAGGCCACCCAGAGTGCTAGGATTACAGGCATAAGCCACAGCACCCAACCTGAACTGATTTTTAAATGAAGGTCAAAAACCTATAGCTTTTTAAATTAGGCTGCTTTTACATATGGCCTCTGTGAAGAGAGGAGGTTCTTGGTACTTGAAGTCTTTACTGACCTGCTCAGGCCTCTACACCTTGCGACACTATAGCAGCAGGGGGGAGCCAGTGTATAGGAGCTCAGCCAGCCTATCATTCCACCTATGGCCTCACACAAATTCACAACTCTGTAAGATGAGAGCAGTCATATTACATATCCATCTTACAAGGCTGTGATTAAATGAAAAAAATTCATGTGCCCACTGCTTCAACTGTGTGGCCTGTGGAAAATGTTCAGTAAAATGCTTTTGTCATAAGTAGCAAAGGAGCCTGGCACATGTAATTTCTGTCCCCAATAAAAAGCCTAGAACTTTCATGTAAGAAAACACCAGAGAAGCTCAAAGGCCTTAAGAAGGCAGGGGATTGCAAAGGGCTTACTTGAAACATACAGGAAATCACTAACCTATTGGAAACCCTTAGTGGTCCCTGTCCATCAAAACCCCTCTGCCTAGTCACAGCTTTCAACCCTAGTGATTTTTCTTCCCAAAGTACATCTGGCAATGTCTGGAAACATTTGGGTTGTTACAACTGTGGGGGATGGGAAGATTTACTGGCATCCAGTGGGGTCATGGGTACTGCTAAACATCCTGCAATGCATAGGGCAACCCCCATAGCAAAGGCTCTTGTGACCAGTCCTGCTCTGACCTATCTCCAGTATGCACTTGCCATAGTGCTGATAAGGAAAGCACGTCCTCACTGCCTCAAGTCCCCAGGGCCTGCCCAGCTTTGCTCATGCTGCTAGATACCTATGTAAATCCCACCTTACTCCAAAATACACAGGCATCATATAGGGGGATCTCTAGGGACTTCACTGTAGTCTTACAGGAAATTGGGCTGCTTTAGGGAGTCTTATCAGTTGAAGGCTTTAACCTAGCATTCTCCCCTAGTTCATCCTCCATATCATATCTTCACCCCTCCGCCCTGTAAAGACAATAAGGAACATAAATCCTTGGGCGTACTCTTGAAGTCTGGTTTTTACACTTTCCTAAATTGGGGAAACTCATCATACAGAATGGGCACAAGCTTGGTTTATGTGCTACTGCCACCCATTCCTCATTACTTCAGTACTTCAGTCTATTGCCTTAGAATAGACTGCCTTCAAATCCTTTTGATCAATACAATCTTTTTCTGGAAAAAAAATCAGAACCCACAGAAGACAACCAGAGAGGAGTTCAACCTGAGCTGAGTGAGGTAGGGATCCACTTAGGGATACCCACTGAATACTCCAGCTACAAACTAAGGACCACTGAATTAAAACCAGGATTCCCCGCCAGAACACCACTAGAAAAATACAGATGCAGACGCAAAAGAGAGTCATTCCTGCAGGCTTGCTGTCCAGTTTCTAATGGACTTACTTTTATGACTATGCCTCACTGTGAGTTTACAGGGCTGGTGGCAGAGAGACCAAGGGAATCTAAGGCAGTGGGTATGTGGAGGCAGGGCTCTTGCAATACTGGCTCCTTATCAGGGACAATGTGAGCCTTGGGCTTGCTGCTGAGAGGGACGGAGCTCTGGCTAAATTCAAAACCTCAAGCATCTCACCTGGGGTATTATCCAACAGGCACTGAAGAAGAATCTCTCCCTTCTGTAGGACGCTTTCCGTCAGGGACTGATGTTCATCTATATCTTTCTTAAATTGCTTAAAACATATCAGAAAAAGAAAAAAAAATAAGCTTTGTTTACTATCGTTTTGTAAATTTATTCGAAATGAGCACCATGCAGGGTAGCTCAATTCCCCTCTAATGTGGAAGATTATACCCCACCTGGTCTGCATAATTCCCCAATAAACAGTGCAGTGGTCATAACTACATTCTCTTTGATCTAAAAGTAGATAGAATCAACATTTTCTTTTTTCTGTTTAGTTTGACATCAGAAGATTTTCTTTTCTATGGAAGAAGCTGGAACAGCTTGGAGTCAGGGTTTCCTTGTAGTGCCCCCACCTCAGAGGGCTTTCTTGAACTCACAAGGGTAGAGGATACTCAGAATAAATGATTCTATTCTAAGGGGGCTGTCAAATCTGAAGCAGGAGAGATCTGCCATTCAGCTGACCACCTCAGCTCCTCTCCAGCATCCTCAAGCAGTGTGGTCCTCCAGGGTAACCCAAGCAGCTCATCTGTTCTCCCCTCATGGCCACCAAGCCTTGAGGCTGATTGGTTCTAATGTTCTTTTAGCAGCTAAGAAGTGTGAAGTCAAATCCTTGATTTGCTGAACTTGGTGTTTAACAATTTAAAGTGATAGTTTTACTTTTCTTTTTTTTCAGAGACACAGTTTCATTTTATTGTCCTCGGTAGACTGCCGTGGCATCACAGCTCACAGCAACCTCCAACTCCTGGGCTTAGGCAATTCTCTTGCCTCAGCCTCCAGAGTAGCTGGGACTAAAGGTGCCCGCCACAATACCTGGCTGGTTTTTTTTTGTTGTTGTTGTTGTTGCAGTTTGTCCAGGGCTGGGTTTGAACCTGCCATGCTCAATATAAGGGGCCGGCACCTTACCTACTGAGCCACAGGCGCCGCCCCCATAGTTTTACTTTGTGATTTACTATTTTCCTATCTTTAGTTTTCCTTTGCCCTGATGCCTATACTCATATATTATTTTATTCTCCAATACTGTATGTCTGGGGTCCTCAAACTTTTTAAATAGGGGGCCAGTTCACTGTCCCTCAGACCGTTGGAGGGCCGGACTATAGGCCCCGGGACAAGTCGGCTGCTACACAGGACAGGCAGCGGCAGCAAAAACACCCGGTGGGCTGGATAAATGTCCTAGGTGGGCTACATATGGCCCGCAGGCTGTAGTTTGAGGACACCTGCATGTGGTTTATATGCTACTTCAACCCTACTGTGTTATTAAGAGAAAGTGCAAGTATGTAAGAAAATAAATGACAGTTAAGATATGTGAACACATATACATTTGCTTACAAAAGTAGGTCTTGATCTAAGCACAAGTCAAGGTAGCTTGGATGTAAGCATAAGCCATGCACCATTGTGTATGGGGAAAGGGTTCATGGTTTAGTCCCACGTTGTGACCTAGCTGAATGGGTGACCTAAGCGGCTTAGGCCTTACTGACCTAGGGGTAAATCCTAGTCCAGATCTCAGCTCTACCCACAAAACGAAATGGTTTTTGGCTAGCTTGGAAACTGAAGCTGATGGCATGAGGAGTAAATGGAGGGAATAGAGTTATCTATTTGTACCTAGTCTGCCAGAATAGAAAGGCCACACAGTTAAGTCTAACGGGGTAGGTTCCTTTCCTGTAGTGGTATACTACCCTGCACCTCCAGGGGGTGGGCCCTGCACAGTTAGGCGCACACATGCAGTCTGCACACAGGACCCCTGGACTCCGCCATCCTTTCCTCCCTTCACCTCACTCTGGGGGAGGAACTTACGGTAACCTCTCCACAACACAGGAAATAGCATCCCCACTAGGGCAGAGAAACTGGTCCAGCCTGCTTAGGCCAGAGAATGTTCCTCTCCTAAATTTAATTTGGCTCCAAGGTGGAAAACAAAGGCATCTATCAGCTGGGATGTGGTCCCAGCAAGGGCCCAAGTCAGCTCAGCCGGGCTGCGCAGAGCTTTGGCTCATGCACATGTAAATCACGCCCTCTTATGCTTGGTTAGGCTATAAGGTTGCAGAAATTTGAAGAACTGTCCTGGAAAACTCCATCTATACTAGCATCGAGCTGAAACCACAGATATTACCTGCATTCCTTCATGAAAAGGTTAGAAAGGCTTGGCTATCCAGATATGCTAGAAATCAGTCAGTAGTTCAGCAAGGTTAACATCATGCTGAGGGATAACAACTATATGATTTACCCTCCAAATCAGGTCACTTCTGAGAATGAAAGAGGGCCTATCATTAATTATGCCGGAATAATAGGCACAAACTGGGACCTATAGTCACCCTAAAAGCACTTACTCTAGGATCAAGATAACAAAAATCCACAAGATTTTTTAAAAAACAAAACCTTAATGAAAAAGGAAAAAAAAAAACACACACCCCAAAACCTAAACATATAAACAAGCAAACTCCAGGGCAACCCAAGATTTCTGTTTAAATACTGTCAAAATGCCCGTTGTATATGTTGTAAGTACAATTTCAGCTCCCATCCTTAAATAGCAGTGCAGTTCAGCAGTTCTGTGCTGATGGCACTGGTCAGTATGGTAGCCTTTAGACAACTGTGGTGCTTGAGCACGAAGAATGTGGCTAGAGCAACTGAAAAATCTGAACTGTAATGTCACTTAAAGAGGTGTCTGTAACTAGTGGCTTCATAACAGGGCCCATCTGTACTAAAAATTTATGAGACATTGCAAAACATTGCAAATCACTCTAAAGTATTTTTGATTCAAGATAAACATAATTTATTTTTTTCTAAATTCTACTGGCCTGGCAGATATCTTGTGCATTTTACAAAGTTTTCATCATTAAGAATTTTAAAGGGGGGAGTGGTGCCTTATGCCTATAATCCCAGCACTCTGGCAAGCCAAGGCAGGTGAATTGCTTGAGCTCAGGAGTTTGAGACCAGCCTAAGCCAGAGCGAGACCCCATCTCTAAAAAACAGCCATGTGATGCGGTGGGCACCTGTGGTCCCAGCTACTGAGGAGGCTGAGGCAAGAGAATCGCTTGAGCCTAAGAGTTTGAGGTTGCTGTGAGCTATGATGTGACAGCACTCTACTGAGGGTGACAAAGACCCTGTATCTATCAATCAATCAATAAGGAATTTGAAAAGGGCATCTTATTAGATTTCAGGTACAACCATCAACTGAATTACAGTATACCAGGTATCAGTTATTTGAGATTTTACTTTGTAATCAAGTAACTTAGCTACAACTCCATGAGTGAACAAGCCAGAGCCAGGACCACATTATTACCCGGTAAAGCTGCAGAGAAGACTTGAGACCCGTGAGATTGGATCTGGGCAGAGTCCTGTGGTCAGTAATATCTGCAACATTATACAGCCAGCGGATTAGCTCTTCCAGCTGACAGCAAAATGTCTGTGGAGACAAAAGAATACATGGCATGACTGCCTGAACTGTTACGCTTTCCCCCACTGCCTGTTCCTACCCCACAGCTCTAGACTTCCCTCTGCCAGGACAATGGGAAGTCCCACTTGGTACTGTCTCCTCACAGCCTGATGTGACACCAGAAATGACAGGCTGAGAGAATCCAGCCCTGCAGCTGGAAATGGAATAGCCCAGAGGAGGCACCCCTGCCACAGAAACCAATCTTATATCAGGACCATTACTACAAAACTGTAAAATCAATGCCTGGAATCATGACTGACCTGACCCACAGCCCAAACCAGCTTTACCTCATGGTTTCTCAATCTTTGATCACAAAAGAAGGGTATAAGGCTGGGCATAGTGGCTCACCCCTGTAATCCTAGCACTCTGGGAGGCTGAGGCAGGTGGACTGCCTGAGCTCAGGGGTTTGAGACCAGCCTGAGCAAGAGCAAGACCCTGTCTCTAAAAATGGCAGGGCATTGTGGTGGGTGCCTGTAGTCTCAGGTAGTTGGGAGGCTGAGGCAAGGGAGTCACTTGAGCCCAAGAGTTTAAGGTTGCTGTGAGCTATGTCGCCATAGCACTCTACTGAGGGTGACAAAGTAAGACTGTGTCTCGAAAAAAAAAAAAAAGATAAGAAAGGCATGGCTCGGCACCTGTGACTCAAGTGGCTAAGGTGCCAGCCACATACACCCAAGGTGGCGGGTTCGAATCCAGCCTGGGCCCGCCAAGCAACAATGATGGCTGCAACCAAAAAATAGCTGGGCGTTGTGGTCCCAGCTACTTGGGAGGCAGAGGCAAGAGACTCGCTTGAACCCAGAAGGTGGAGGTTGCTGTGAGCTGTGATGCCACAGCACTCTACCCAGGGGGACAGCTTGAGGCTCCTGTCTCGGAAAAAAAAAAAAAAAAGAAAGGTATATAGCATTGGTCCCACTGTTTCACAGGACAAGTCAAATCCATGTGACATCCTGAGGTTAAAGCCCCCCTTGAGTACTAGGGACAGTTCGTGGCTCACAGGCCACCCACCATGCTACAGTGATGATATAGCATCTGAGTGCTCACTGGAGAGGCAGGGCAGTGGGATACTCAGGCTGTGGTGAGAAAGTACCTTCCAGAACCTTCAGCATGTTTCTGGGACTACAAAAGTCCTCAACATGAATTATTTTAATTCAATTCACACAACATCCCAAAAGGCAGGGATCTACATTTTACGAAAGAGCAAACTCAAGAGACTGATGCTAAATTCCAAAGACAGCAGGGCCATGATTTCAATTCATATGTCGGACTCTGAAAACTCTCTTCCAGACAGTATTAATTTTGCCTCTATATATTAATAGGTGGTCCAAAACAGAAGGGTCAGAGCCAAGAAGTCTGGGAAACTGTACATCTAATGCCCCCGACTTTATACAAACACACCACTTTGCCAAATAAAGCTCTGAAAGTCCTACACTCAAGAAAGCCACTGACTTTTGTTTAGCCCAGTGTTTCCCAAAGGCGTCTGGGCTCAGATCCTTTTTGTGTGGAACACCTCTGAGTTGGGAAGCAGCCACACCCCTTTACCTGGGTCTGGCTCCTGGCTCAAGCCCTTGCTAATTTTAAGTCACTAAGTTACTTAACCTCTCTCTGCCTTGTTCTCCAGTGAAATGAGAATAGTACTTACTAATCTAATAAAAGTGAGAAGACCAAATAAGGTACAGCAAGCACAGTGCCTGGCAAAAAATAGTGCTCAATGAACATTATCAAGTTTTATTATGTGGTAGACTGGGGGAGAGGAGACGAGAAACCTGGACATGGAGCCTCTTCATGTTGGACGTCTTTACCTTCACACACTGCACCAGCGACTCTTTTCCCTGCTCGCCACCTCTCCTGGGAAGCTGCCCTTCAGCGCTTGGGTCTGAGAATGACCACCGGTCCAACATAGCTGGCAAGGAGGGGTGTGCTTTCAATAGTCCAGAGGTGACCCCAAGGGCCTGGCTGCTCACCAGACTTCCTTTCTCTGCAGAGTCCCGGGCACGGATGGAGCGCAGGAAACAGTGGTTCTGTCCCTCAGTTTCACCAGGCCTTCGCAGTGCAGCCGCAGGGGGAAGCTGGCTTTGGCTGGAGTCAGATGGGAAGGAAGCTGGCCCATCACTGTCAGACACTTCCAGGGACCTCTGCCCTTTGGCAGCCTGGGTGGGCAGGGTAACCAAGGTGGGAACAGAACCCAGGTATGAAAACAAACTAGAAACCTGCGTGAGCCGAGCGGGCAGGGCGAGGTACTCGTCATCACTCTCCGCCTCCTCTTCTGCTTTCCATCTAGACTCTGCATAAGCAGGATGCCAGTTACTCTGGCTGGCCTTCTGGTTCTCTGTCCTAGATGAGGGCCACCCTCTGTCCTGTTTCCTCTGCTGGGGAGAACCCACCTCAAGGTTCTTGCCCATGTATGACCAGTCCTTTCCCTTCAGGGCTGGCTCTCTGCTCTCCCAAGGAGCATCCCTACTGCCTGGGGCTCTGGGGGTGGATGTGAGCGGGCTACAAGATGCCAAGCCCATGCTGCCCTGCTTCTGGGGTACACAAGAGGGCCACCACTTAATGCTTGGCTCTCTCGACCCAGAAAATGGCAGCGCAGTGGCCTCTGCTGGTAGGCAACTGGGGGAGACGTTAGTGGGTGATTTGAGGGTGCTTGCTGGGGAGACAGAGAAGCTATCCAGGTCTACACCTGAGTCCTGCAGGACAGGGTCAGTCAGCACTCGGCTATCAAGGTGCTTTGGGAGCTGAGGCCCAGGCCTCAGTGGGTAAGTATAGTCAAGCAAGTCTTCATACTCTTTATTTGGATTCCAGAGAGGGGACTGGCGATCAGGTGAGGGAGGCAGGGAATCCGGCAGCACGCAGGCCCAGTACTCAGCCTGGAAGGAGAGGTGCCGCTGGCCTAGCCCAGGAGCATCACCCCCTGAGACCACAGGCTGTTGTGACCACTTGAACTGAGGCCCTAGTCCCACCACAGAGGGATTCCGTTCCTGGGCAACAGCCAGCTTCTGGGAAGAGGAGGCCTTGGCAAGGGAGCAATTCTGGGGCTCCACTTTCTCCTGTTGACTCTGAAAACTGCTGCCCATAGAGGAAGCTGAGATGTTGCAGCTGGAAAGCTGAGGAGCAGTGGCACCTCGGCTCACCATGGCCTTCTGCCGGGATGGGAAAGGGAACCCTGAGCTGTGAGGCTGCTGGCTGAGGTCCAGCACCTGAGGCAAATCATCTGGGGATGGATTCTCTTCGGTGTCAGCATTGTGTCCTGAGCAAAGAGCTGTAGTCCTGGAAAGAGTAAGAGTCTGAGGTAGCTTCCCAGAGGTAGAAAGCTTGGATTCCTCCATCTGTAGTGGTGAGAGGGATGGAAAAAGCACTCAGGTGAAAGTCATCAAACCAGATGCCTGTTTTATTTTTTTATTTATTTTTTAAGACAGAGTCTCATTCTGTTGCTCACACTAAAGTGATGTGGAGTCAGCCTACCTCAGAACAACCTCGAACTCCTGAGTTCAAGTGATCTTCCTGTCTCGGCCTCCCAAGTAGCTGGGACTACAGGTGCTCTGCTAATTTTTCTATTTTTAGTAGAAATGGGGAGTCTCACTCTTGCTCAGGCTGGTCTCAAACTCCTGAGCTCAAGCAATTCACCTGCCTTGGCCTCCTAGAAAGCTAGGATTATGAGCCACTGTGCTCAGCTTAAATATCTTTCTTAGATAACTCAAGAGCTTCGGCTAGGCGCCTGTGACTCAAGCACTTCGGCTCAAGTGACTAAGGCGCCAGCCACGTACACCCAAGGTGGTGGGTTCGAATCCAGCCCGGGCCTGCCAAACAACGACAGCTGCAACCAAAAAATAGCCGGGTGTTGTGGTGGGTGCCTGTGGTCCCAGCTACTTGGGAGGCTGAGGTAGAAGACTCGCTTGAGCCCAGGAGTTGGAGGTTGCTGTGAGCTGTGATGCCATGGCACATTACCCAGGAGGACAGCTTGAGGCTCTGTCTCAAAAAAAAAAAAAAGAGCTTCCTTGTGGGCCCAGAAGGTAGGAAAAATCTCTAAATACTGCCAGCATTACTGAGACCAGCCTGCTCTGTGAGGACAGCTGTCCTCCCTCAGTCAACCCTGTCCCCAGCCCTCTCAAAGTTGTTCTTGGATACACTGCCTAAGCCCTGAGAAGCACATTCCGGCAGATGGAACCCTCAATCGTTCTCCTGCTAACAGGAGACATCCAAAGCCAGTAGGCACCACCTCGCTCAGCTCACAGGTCAGCATAACTGAACACTGGCAGAATGAGTCACTCATCTCAGCTTCTTCACTTTGGACTTTTTATCTGCTCGGTGGAGAACTTACCCCTGAGGGAGGCAGGACAGTACTGTGGCTAAGGGCACAGACTTTGGAACTAGAAAGACCTCACGTCAACCCCAACGCATGACTTTGAGCTTCACCTCCCATCTCCGTGAAATGGGGATGATATAGCACCACCTCCTCAGGAGGTGAGGACTGAATCAGCGCATGCGTGAAAAGCACATGGAATCAACAAACAACACCCATCGTGGCCATAAGCACCAGACTCAAACTCAGGGAACAAAACTCTTGGGTCTACTTATTTGCTTCCTGCCTCACTGACTCTCTGGCTCATAGATGCCAGGGCCTCCCACTGCCCCTTGCTCCCAGGCCCAGCCTCTGTCATCTCCCAGTCTCACTCAGAGCCTCCTCCCAGGATAGTGCTCCATGAGGGAAGTAGGCAGCAGCCAAGGCCACAATGACACTGAAATCAAAGCCATTCTCAGGAAAGGCCTTGGCAAAGAGACTATAAAAGGAAGTCAGGGCTGGGAGGGACAGATCATTCAGGTCACCCTCCCAATTACGCTGAAAGCTTGAAAGATTTGGTGATTTGCGTACAGTCATAGAAGCTGGTAGAAGTCTCTGTCCTATGTATCTCCCACTAGAAGAGGCTGCCTGGGAGTCAGGGAAGCCCAAGTTTTCCTTAACAAGGAACAGTGGCTCGGCGCTAGTAGCTCAGTGAGTAGAGTGCCAGCCATGTACACCAAGGCTGGTGAGTTCAAGCCCGACCTGGGCCTACTAAAAAACAATGACAACTGCAACCAAAAATAGCTGGGTGTTGGGGCAGGCGCCTATAGTCCTAGCTACTCGAGAGGCTGAGTCAAGAGAATTGCTTAAGCCCAAGAGTTTGAGGTTGCTGTAAGCTATGATACCACGGAACTCTACCAAGGGCAATAGCTTGAGACTGTGTCTCAAAGCAAAAAACCCAAACAAACAAAAAAACTCCGCAAGGGACTGTGCTGCCTACCACAGGGGCTCTAAGACTGACAGGTCCCCTGGGTCCAAAGACCAGTCTCAGAACCCAGGAGCCCATGGCCTTTGGCCCTCCATTCCCAGGTCTCTTCCAGGTCCTCCCCAATTCAGAAACAGGACAGGGCTCCCTTTGCCAGAGCTCTTTTGCCCTACCGTTCAGGTCAGCAGAGTCTTGGCCATATAGCCTAGTCCTCAAAAAAGTCATTATTCACACCCTTGAGGAACAGGAGATGCTGCAGATAGAGCCCCTGCGGGCCCTGAGGCCCAGCTCTCTAAGTGAACCTGTAAAACAGGTTCAGATTTCTTTTTTTTTTTTTTTTTTGAGAGCGGTTCCCCTGGGTAAAGTGCTGTGGCATCACAGCTCACAGCAGCCTCCAACTCCTGGGCTCAAGCGAGTCTCCTGCCTTAGCTTCCCAGATAGCTGGGACCACAGGCACCAGCCACAAAGCCTGGCTATTTTTTGGTTGCAGCCGTCACTGCTGTTTGGCAGACTGGGCTGGATTCGAACCTGCCACCTCAGGTGTACGTGGCTGGCGCCTCAGCCACTTGAGCCACAAGCACCGAGCCTGGGTTCAGATTTCTGTAAAACAGAAATCATGACACCTAGGCTCCCCTAGCTTCCCATCCTACAGTGGCTAGGAAAGGATGCAAGATGGCAAGGAAATGCAAGAACAAACTCCCAAGGAGAGCACAGGGTCAATACACAGTCCCGCTGCCTTAATACCTACCTGGCTTCCCACAGAGTGCAAAAGGTCTCCAGTCCCCGTGCTGGCAGGAGGATGCAGGCAACGAGGGGCAGGCTCAGGTCCATCAGCCACCAGCACTCTGTTGGCTCCAGAGGTGCAGGCAGGGGCAGGGGGCTCCTCTGCCCCCCACACAGGGGAGATGGGTCCTCCCGCCGCTTCTAGACAGTGGGGCTGCTCCCTGCTCACAGGCTCTGGGGTATCCCCCTCTGGCTCCCCACAGCTACATCTCCTGTAGGACACGGCCTTGGTGCCTACAGATGCTTCCACCTCTGCTTCTTCTTCACCCAGGGCCATTGAGACTCCCTAGGTCAGGGTTTCCTTAAAGCTTTCGGCTTCCTAGAAAAAGGGAAGAGAAAAATATAAAGTTCTACACCTGTGTCCAGGAAACCTTGCTTTTTAATGATTAAGGCAAACATTTTTTTTTTTTTTTTTTTTGTCAAATAAAAAAGGAAACAAATGGCGGCTACTTCCTCAGGGGAGCAGTGAGGCCCACCTTTTCTTTGGCCCTAGACCCTTCCAAAGGGGAAGCAGACATACATCATTTTGTCCTCTGCTTTTACATACAGTGGCCGGTACCATCCCCCCTGAGCAGGCACTTAGGAGGGTCAATATAGGTCCAAACTAAAGTCAAGCCTTTTCACTCTGTCCCTTTGGCTCAACCCCACTGGGTAAGAGGCCTGGATGGCACTCCCATGCTCAGTCCCAGAGCAGTTCCGTTTGGCTTAAGTGTGCCAGCAAGAGCTGCTGCCAGGAGCACTGGTAGGATGTGGCTGGGGGCTGAAACAGCTATAGGAGGAAGACCAACAATGGGAGGATTTAGAAGGGGAAGCAAGGGGCCTGCCAGTGCCCAGGATGTCGGCAGCCTCTTAGAGTGCACTGTGCCAACCTCAAAGCTCAAACTTGGATAGAAATATCTTTGTTTCCTCACAGACAGAAGGAAAAGCGATAGTAAGAGGTGGCTGCTGATAGAGGCAGGGGAGCCTGCAGAGAGGGAGGTGGCCACAGCTGTGGGCCATCCTCTTTGGCTCACCAAAAACACAACCTAGATGGGCACCACCGTGCCCTGAGACGACCCGGTGTAAGAGGTCTTACTTTACCCTGTCTGCCTGGGCACACGAGGCTGCAGGCCAATTCAGAGGTGACTCTAAAGAAGAGTAAGCACTTCATGGGTACTCTTGTTTAATTTTCACAACCACCAGATAGGGCAGGAACTAATCAGAAAAACAATTTTTTTGATGACAGGTAATAATATATGGCTCAAATATAAAATATACTATTTTATACTATACTATAGTATACTATAGCTGACCTATAGTCAGCTCCTGCCCGGCACCCTGAACTGCTGAGACAGGCTCTGGCTATCTGTGACCCTGAACTAGAATGAGTAGGTAAATAATTATTCTACTTGCTTTTATTCGCCTTTCTTAAATGTGCTGTATAGCTCACATTTATCTAAATGTGTAACATTAGAAGTGTTTTGGATTTTCATTTATAAGTTTGGCCAAGTTTTTGTCACCAGGAACATATTACAGAACAGAACTCCTGTTTGTGTCAATCAGACCATGGCAAAAGTGGTTTTGCTACAGGTCCTTTTGTAGCACAGAGTCACAGTTCCAAGAACCTATCTTACACCGTCAGGTGAGGACTTAACTAAGCACGGAGAGCTTCCTTTCTTTTTCATCACTGCCCAGTGCTGTATGTCAGCGTAAGAACACATTCTAGTTTATTTCACTGGTCTCTTATTAATAAATATTTGGGTTATCACTAATCTTTTGCTATTACAAACAATACTATGATGAATAAGCACGCACACACAGAGGTGCTGCCAGTCACAGCATCGACAGTATAAAGAGAACTGCTGAGGGGATGGGTACCCGCAGGCATGCTTCTGACACATGCTGCCTGAGGGCCCTTTACTGGTTGCTATCAGTGTCCACGGGCATCAGTACATGTTGAGTGCCACATGGTTCCCATGGAAGTGAAGGGCTCTAACGCTCACTTCGAAAAAGGGGTAACTAGGACTCCAAGAGAGTCAATTCCAAGATTATCTGACTCTAGAACCAACATGAGAACAAGTTATAAGACAGATGAACGCATATAGCACAAGAGAGGGAAGACTGACAGAGGGACAAGGAGAAGAGTGACTGAGTCCTGCTGAGACACAGATCTTCATGGAGTCACATCCTCACCTTGTGGCTCTTTAAGAAATTGTACATAAAGACATTTATAGGCAAATCTTCACTATGATGGGCAAAGCTGAGCCCATAGACTGGAAAAAGGGTGAAGGCTGAATCTAGCTCACAACTCCCAACTGCTACTTCTTGTCCTATTCCTAAAAACTCTCTCAGTGGCCAGAGCTCTGCCCCCTCCCTTATCAAACAATATGGTCTTGAGGCAGGTGCTGGAATAAGATGATGCTGGGGCAAGAGTGGGCTGCAGGCTCAGCACCTGCGGCTCAAGCGGCTAAGGCACCAGCCACATACACCTGAGCTGGTGGGTTTGAATCCAGCCCAGGCCCACCCCCCAAAAAAAAAAAAAAAAAAAGAGTGGGTGGCAAACTAACTCTTTTTTTTTTTTTTTTTTTTAAAAGAGTTGGGGATCTCATTATGTTGCTCATCTGGTCAACCTCATGTTTTCAAGGGCTCCTTCCACCTCAGTCTCCTGAGTAGCTGGGACTACAGGCATTTGCTACCATGCCTGGCTAATTTGTTAATTTTTTTTAGAGATGAGGTTATGTTGCCCATACTGGCCTCAAACTCCTGGGGGCAAGTGATGCTCCCACCATAGCATCCCAAGTCGCTAGGACAATAGGCACATGCCACTGGGCCTACCATATCTCTGTTTTGATGATACACTTATAAAAAAGAAGGTACTCACTTAATCCTGGAGGGGTGGGAGTGGTAAGCTGTTATAAACTATTCAGGAGACATTCCTAAGTAACTCAAAAGGATACACACAGACTTTAACTGGATTAACCATGTGGCCAGTGGCCCTTCAGTAACCAGTAAGAAGGTTTGAAGTTCAGTGATTTTCATGGAAATGGTACTTCTGAAAGGACAAAATGAGGGTGGTTATTTTCTCAGTGTGAATAAGCAGTCCCTTCATAAACTTATTATTATTATTTTTGAGACAGAGTCTCACTATGTTGCCCTGGGTAGAGTGCCATAGCATCACAACTCATAGCAACCTCAAACTCTTGGGCTTAAGTGATTCTCTTGCCTCAGTCTCCCAAGTAGCTGGGACTACAGGTGCCCACCACAACACCTGGCTATTTTTTTTTTTTTTTAGTTGTAGTTGTCATTGTTGTTTGGCAGACCCGGGCTGGATTTGAACCCACCAGCTCCTGTGTGTGTGGCTGGTGCCCTAGCCCCTGAGCTAGGTGCCAAGCCCCTTCATAAGCTTATTAATTTGCCTGAAAAATCATGCTTTTCCCCCTGCACTACAGAAGTTCATTATGAGAACTAGGGCAGACACATGTGAAAGAAAAGAATGCAAACCAGTTTAAAATAATGGTTTGTAAGTTATATACAACATGTTACCAAATACAGCGAAAGGGAGTAATAGACTGGGGGAAAAGATAGGGAAAACTCCTTTTAAGTAATGACTAAAGATAAACCACTCTTTGAAAACATCCATCATGTCAAAGAAAACACTGGCCCAGGCTCCAGCATATGCACAAGTTTGGATTCCTAGGGCTCAACCCTGTCTGCAACTGCCAGATGGCATCTGTATCACAGCATGCAGGTCTATCTGGTGTTCATTTCTACAGACCTTGAATTTCACACATCATTCCTTCTAACCCTCTGGGGATAAAGTGGGGTGGGAGATTCTGCTTGGACCATCAAAGGAGAGAGATAGCTTATCCTTTTCAGTCTGATGAGACTGCTCAGACTGGTGAACATGACTGTGTTAGACCAACACTATCTCCCAGGTCATTAGCCTTAAACAATCTACTAACAAGGAGTCTCCTTGCTCTCAGATCGCACGTTTTATAATGTTCCTACAGGACAGTGGCGTCCCGATGGGGCAGAGGCCTCAGCCGGGCTCCTTACTCATGAGGGAAATACCAGGAGATTGGACTGAATGACAGGAGGCATAAGTACATACAATAAATGACTTCAACCCCCTGAGAAAGGTCTGTCTTGCCAGAACTGCCCTGTCCTTTGTCTAAACTAAGAGACAAGCTTCAGGATATTTTAGAGACCACCTGAAGTTAGCTTATTAAAACTCTTCAGTAGCTTCCAGAACTTGCTGGAGCTATATGATCCACCAGATATAATTTGGAGTCATGTGGGTCTGGCTTACTCTTGCCTACAGTAAAAATCTGCCCACACATCACACATGTGGTAACGCGACTCTGTGCGCCCAGACATCTGACCCTCCTGTGTCTGCTGCATCACCCTCAGGCACTGCTCTCACAGCAGGGCTTCCTCCATTATGGAGAAAGGGGTACTAAGAATTGGTGGGGAGGGGTGACGTTCTGCTTTTGGTGAGTGACCAACTAGGGAGCGGTCCTCCCCTAAACAACAACAAAAAAGAGCTTTCTCCAGGATTCTTTAGGTCATGCACTCCCTTTGAAACAATCTCATGTATACTCATTTTGCCCTGGAAGCTGTATTGGCAGCAGCTGTCTCAGAACCCAGCACACAACCACAGGGGCCAGGTACTGACTGACAGAGCAAGCCCTACCTGTTCAGGGGCCAAACGTTACAACTTATTTTCACAGAAGGCCACAGGAATAAGTGATAAATTCCATGAACATACCATGGTACAACCTGGCCAGGAAACCAGACAAAGAGGCTTTCCATGTTGCCCTTTCTCCAGGAACATGAAACTGCCGAGGGAGAACCCAGTATGGCCATGTTGCTGGAAGGCCTCCGGAGGAATGAGAGTTACTGGAGAAAGGAGCTTAAAGGTGGAGGCCAATCAAAGTGGGGAGGCAGCATGGAAAGGGGTAAGGATCCATGTGGGGGAGGCCAACAAAGAGGGCAGTCATAAGTGGCCTGCCTCAGGGTAGGGTAGCAGCCAGGAAGACTCTGCCTGGATGTTTGAAACTGGGAGGCCAGTGGCAAAGAGCAACTGCCATTCCATCTGCTCCTTCCCTGGCTGTAGAAGACCCTTGTAGCCCCTCAGTCCTCCATACCAGTCCATCTTTCCCTATGTGGTAGGTCACCCTGAGCATTTGTCCCCTTTCTCTGAAGATGAAATCAGAGTAACATGATAATAAAGAACAGACTCAAAGCTACAGAGGACAGAATGTCTGCCTTGCCTTGGCAATAGGCTGAGGTCATCCCCAGGATCCTTGGGCGCCAGTAGCCCCTTTCTTTCCTACCCCCCAGGGCTGCTTCTCTTTCTTACATAACAACAAAACAGAAGGCGTCCTCCAGGGCCCTAGGAGGAGCCAGTAGGTCCTCTAGGTCAATGTGGGGGGGGGGGGAGGGCTGTGAGCCAGGCTACTTGGCTTTGTCCCCTCACTCTCTTCACTTGCTCATCTGTGGGCTGAGTAGAACCACCAGACAAGGCTTTTAACAAGGCCAATCCCCCCACTCGTTGTGAGATGTCTTTATTTATTTTTTGAGATGGGGTCTTGTTCTGTTGCCCAGGCTTGAATACAATGGTGGTATCATCACAGCTCACTGCAATCTTGAACTCCTGGCCACAGTGATTATCCTGCCTCAGCTTCCTAAGTAGCTGGGATTACAAGTGTGTGCCACCATGTACAACTAATGTGAAACATCTTTAGATGGTCTTTAAAAAGAGGCAACTGCCACATCCCTAGGAACCTGGAAATCCACAGAAACTTCCAACTACCCCTTCCCTTAGCCCCAATCCCTTTGGCCTCCTCAACAGTCTGCAGAGTGTCCTTGTCCAACAAAACTCACATTACGAGAATGCTGAGGACTGAATATATCAATAACTACATCCTTTTCCCTGACAAAGAGCAAAGTGGAAAAATAGCTTTCCTGGAAAAACATCATTCTTACTCTCAGAGGAAGCCATACCTGGACCACATGCTTGGAGTTCTACAGGCCATTGCTTTTACCACACTGATAGTTTTTTTTTTTTTTTTTTTTTGAGACAGGACCCTCAAGCTGTCCCTCTGGGTAGAGTGCTGTGGCATCTCAGCTCACAGCAACCTCCCACTCCTAGGCTCAAGCGAGTCTCCTGCCTCAGCCTCCCAAGTAGCTGGGACCACAGGTGCCTGCCACAACGCCCGGCTATTTTTTGGTTGCAGCCGTCATTGTTGTTTGGCAGATCCAGGCTGGGGATTCGAACCCGCCACCTTAGGTGTTTGTGGCTGGTGCCTTAGCCGCTTGAGCCACAGGCGCCAAGCCACACTGATAGTTTTTAGTCTTCTGTGAGGCCATCAGAGTCTGTGTGTTAAGACTGATAAGAATCTTACTGAAGATCGGCGCTTGTAGCACAGTGGTTACGGGGCCAGCCACATACACCAAAGCTGGAGGGTTTGAACCCAGCCCAGGCCAGCTAAATAACGACACTGCAACAAAAATAATAGCTGGGCTCAGCGCCTGTGGCTCAAGTGACTAAGGCACCAGCCACATACACCTGAGCTGGTGGGTTCAAATCCAGCCTGGGCCTGCTAAACAACAACTACAACCAAAAAATAGCCAGGTGTTGTGGTGGGCGACTGTAATCCTAGCTACTAGGGAGGTGGAGGCAGGAGAATCGTTTGAGCCCAGGAGTTGGAGGTTGCTGTGAGATGTGATGCCACTACACTCTACCCACAGTGAGCTTAAGGCTCTGTCTCAAAAAAAAAAAAAAGATAGCCGGGCGTTGTGGCCTCCAAAATAGCTGGGACTACAGGCTCCTGCCACAACACCCAGATATTTTTTGGTTGCAGTTGTCAGTATTGTTTAGTAGGCCTGGGCCAGGTTTGAACCTGCCAGCCTTGATGTATGTGGCCAGCACCCTACCTACTGAGCTACGAGCACTGCCTGGGAAATAATTTTTTTTTAACAGAATAGAGGAATTATTAAGAACAGAGTAAAATAATAGAAAAAAACTCCTAAATTCAAGATTTTATTCCAATACCGTAAGAAAATAAAACTCATTTACCAAGTACTTCAAAAAAGCAAACCCATGTACTTAGCTTAGTACTTCACTACTCAAAATGGGATCCAGGACCAGCAGCATCCATACCACCTCAGAGCTTGATGGGAATGAAGATTCTCAGACCCTGCCCCAGAGCCTTGGGATCAGAAACTGTGTTTAAGCAGCAGTCTCTCCAGAGGAGCTGATAAGCACAGTAATGTTTCAGAAGCACTACACTGGTAAGCACACTAAAAAGAAACAACTATCATAGTTTTATAACCATTCCTTGGGCACGTCTATGCCAGAAATACCAATAAGGAAATTTATGGTCCTTGTCCTAAAGGCCTTTGCAATAGGATACTAGAAAAGGCTCACATCTTGTGGCAGGTTTTTAATGGCTAATTATAGAATGTCATGGTTGGAAGGAAGTCCCCAGAAAGTCTTCTCTAGAAAGGATTCATTGTGACCATACTAAAAACAGAATTACAAACCTAAATTTCTCCCCAGTCAGTTGCAAGTGAGAAAGAAAAAAGTATTTGTTTCCCATACTCCAAATAATTTCAGAGAAATTGATATGCCAAAGGGTGCTTACAGCTGGAAGGAAATACAGCTTAGCCTGTTTCCTGTCACCAGAAAATGGTACAGGAAACCTGGAAGTGAGGCATATCCCGGGGGGTGGATCTGACACCTCTAGGTTGGCAAGCAGGTCTAAAACCAATGGGAAGACTTTTTCCACTTTTCACAATTTCTGAGAGCCACTTCAAAAATAAAAGACAGTTTCTTTATGAAAAAAGATTTAAAATATAAGGCATATCCTGGGGGGGGGGGAGGCTGAGATAGGAGGATCACTTGAACCCTGGAGTCAGAGGCTGCAGTGAGCTATGATGACATCACTGGTTGCTAGACTGGGCAACAGAGTAAGACTATCTCAGGAAAAAAAGAAAAAGAAAGAAAAGAAAGATAGAAATAATGCACATCCATCTTCACAAGCTAAGCTTCTGTGTGGCTAAACCATTCTTAAGATTTTTTTGTCAGCCACATAAACCTTCATCTAACGCTACTCTGTTCTTACATGACCATTTCAAATAATAGATCTCATTAAGAGTATATCAAATACTACTGTATTCTTGGCCAAACTGTTATTTGGCACCTAATCAATTTTTATTGAGTGGTAAGACTCTAGCTAGCTGCATAAGCAGATAATCTATGGAATACTTACTATGGTGGACAATCAGGAAAGGCTTAAGGGATTTTTTAAAATCAAGGATCAGATAAGATGCAAAAGGCAGAGCGAATCTGAAGGGTCAAGTACTATAATAGTACTTAGTATTGCTGAGTCTAGGTATCTGTTTATTTTTATCTTAACAACTGCTAACAGCTACTTAACATTGTCTTTGTGCCAGGAATTATGTTAGGCAATTTATACCAATATTTTACAGGTATTTAATCCTCATAACCCCTGAGTACTATTACCACTCCCCTTGTAAGGATGAGGAAACTGAGGCACAGAGAAGTTAAACGACTTAATCAGAGTAACATGGCAGAGCTCAAATCTTACCTAACCTGACAGCCTGAGCTGAGTGGCCTCCCTAACCTGTTAGAATAAGTGACCGAAGAAGTTAAAGTTAAATAAATGTTTCTGTTCTGTCAATTTTGGGTTACCATGCTGATTTTTTTGTTTTCTTCTGGCTTCCTTCCACCACTGACTGCCTTCTGTGTTCCAAGCATTGTGCCAGGGACTGGGGAAACCATAACACAGCCTGCTGTATAAAAACAGAGGCCACAGAAGGTAGCCAAAGACAGGAGTAATCACCAGTTGTAGGGTAGGTAAGAGCTTTAAAAAGCTTTCCAGAAGAGATGAAACTGAGTTCTTTGCTCTTTTCTGCATTGAATGGCTAAACTAAACAGGTGGGGGGAAGAGAATGGAGAAAACAAAGTGAAAAGTGGGGACTTCTACTCCTTTTAACCAAGCCCAAGGCAAACTAACTCAACACTCTTTTCCATACACTTTAATAACAACCTTTACAGCTTAGATCTGAGAACTGTTGGAGTATTTACAAACCACACTTCCCTTCTTGCTCCGCCCCCTCTCCTCAAGAAGTCCCATCTGCCCTGGCACTGGCAGGATTCCGCTCATTTTTATTGCAAACAATACACTGCACCCAAACTAATAATTATAAAAGGCCTGGAACATTTTGGACACACGCCCGTGGTCTGCTGAGAACTATCCCACTGATGACAGTTATAAAGGGAAGCCCTTCTGGGCAACAAAGTGAGACATATGGCTTCTCCTCTGCGTCTGGGGGCTGCCGCGCTCGCGGCGGGAGGGCAGCGTGATTCGTCTCAATCTCGCCAGTGGGAACCACCTGAGTGCTTTACCCCCGACTGGGGAGCAGGGTAAACGCTGGGAGAAGCCCGAGGGAAAGCGACTCTCTCTGCGGCCTAAGCCAACCAGCGACGCAGCCGTGGGACGTGAGATGCGCAGACACGCCGCTCCCCCGCCGCGCCCAGGCCTTTGCCGATTCCGGCCTCCCTCCTCGGCCGAGGCGGCACAAGCCGTTCTGCTCGTGAAATGGAGGCGAAGGCAAAGGCGCCCCCGCCCCCTAGAAAGCCTTTCTGCCCTCTCGGCCGGGGACAAGATGCGCGGCGGCCCGTATCGCCACGGTCAGGAGGGCAGACCACGAGAGACCGGAGGGCGGGGGCGGAGGGGGCCGGGCCACGGGCAGGTCTGGCCCGGGCCACCGCCCCCAGCGCCGCAGGCGCCCTCGACACCCGCGCCCGCCCGCTGCTACTGCCTGCCTACCGCACAGCGAATGCCTTGCACGTCCCAAGAGGCTCCAACAGTCCCATGCGGCGGCCCCGAGCCCGGGGGTCCAGGCTGCTAGAAGGGCCCTCCCGCCAGAGCCCAGAACGCTCGGGGCGGGACCCAGCGCCAGCCACTCCCTTTGGGCCCGCCCCTTGTCCCTCGGCGCGGAGAGCCGGTAGAGCCAATCTCTGTCCTCAGTCCGAAGGCTCGACCAATACGCGGCCCACTCTTGAACGAAGAGCCCACCCCCCTTGTGTTGTCTTGGCCTATGGGAGGCCGGATCTTCTTCGGCGTCGGCCTCCCTCTGTTTCGGCGCTTACGACCTCGGGTTCTCCCCTTGGGGGCCAGCCGGTTCGTGCGAGGCCGCGTAGTGCTACCGCGGGCGCTAGGGGCTGCGACTCGGAAGTCGGGAGGCGCGCTTTCTTCACGCCGAGTCATGCTGCGTCCGTGGTCATGCATTCGTTCATTCATTTGGCGCTGCGCGCCCTGATGCGTTCGTGGCGCGCCTCTCCCTGGGAGGCGGTCCCGCAGTTTTTCCCTGTTTATGTTCGCGTCTGGACAGCCCAGCAGTTTGACCCAGCTGGAGCAGGTGCCGCTGTGCGGGCGCTTAAGGACAGCTTCGGGGAGGAGGTGGCCCTGAGACGCAGAAAGGATGGGAAGGGTGTAGATAAACGAACCAGGAGCTCCTTGGCGGCTCTCTGACGTCCTGGACCGATGGAAAGTCGGTGATGGAGTCCGAGGAGAGGGTATCAGCTTGTGGGAAGCTGTGATATACACCTGTCCCCGCCAGCCGGGTGACGTAAGAGCTTAATGACGCAGCTCTTTAGCTTTTACTGCTGGCGGAACCCGGAGGCAGAGGAATGCCACAGGATGGCATGAGGAAGGGGTCCGATTGTAACCAACTTCAGACCCATTCCTCCCTTCTGATGATTTTCTCTCACAGAGTTTTCAGCAATCTGGTTTCTACTGAGTGTCCCTTCCGCCAGATCCTAAAAAAAAGTCTGTACCCCATTTGTGGGCAGGGTACAAATTATTTGCTATGGAACTCCTGTTTGCTTTGGTTTTTCAACAAGAATTTAACTCCCGGCTCAGCGCCTGTGGCTCAAGCGGCTAAGGCGTCAGCCACAAACACCTAAGGTGGCGGGTTCGAATCCCCAGCCTGGATCCGCCAAACAACAATGACGGCTGCAACCAAAAAATAGCCAGGCGTTGTGGTGAGCGCCTGTGGTCCCAGCTACTTGGGAGGCGGAGGCAGGAGACTCGCTTGAGCCCAGGAGTGGGAGGTTGCTGTGAGCTGTAATGCCACGGCACTCTACCCAGGGGGACAGCTTGAGGGTCCTGTCTCAAAAAAAAAAAAAAAAAAAAGAATTTAACTCCCCCGGCTCAGCGCCTGTGGCTCAAGCGGCTAAGGCGCCAGCCACATACACCTAAGGTGGCAGGTTCGAATCCCCAGCCCGCCCGCCAAACAACAATGACAGCTGCAACCAAAAAAAAAAAAATGGCCAGGCGTTGTGGCGGGCGCCTGTGGTCTCAGCTACTTGGGAGGCTGAGGCAGGAGACTCGGTTGAGCCCAGGAGTTGGAGGTTGCTGTGAGCGTGATGCCATGGCACTCTACCCAGGGGGATAGCTTGAGGCTCAGTCTCAAAAAAAGAAAAAAAGAATTTAACTCCCACAAGGACCACTTATGTATTAATAACCAGCCTTCAGACATTTGTTACCTACCTGAAGACATTTATCTGTGACCCTGGATCCTTTCTGTATACACAGAAGACTTCCAGGGGAGTCTCCAAATCCCACAGCTGAGACTTGGGTCTTTCCCAGCCCAGACATCCTGCTAGACAGAGAACTGGACCAAGTCCAAACAGGCAACCAGGTCAAGCAAAGAACCAGGGCACCAGATTCAAATAGAAGGAACTTGGAAGAAAAATCAAGACCAGTTGAATAAAAACTCAAAAAACCAAGGAAGTTATAGGTGATAGAACTTGAGATAAGCAAAGTATGAGCAGAAAGTAATTCAGAAGTCAGGAAAAGACAAGCACGTTATGCTCACTGTGTGTGAAGTCCCAGGTCAAATCCACCTACCTTTGTTAAGCCCTGATATCCTCAACCAGACATGTACTTGTCCATCCTTTGAATGCCTGTACCACTCTCCCTTTTCTGAGGCCTCTAACATCTTCTATGGTGTATGGTTTCTCCTCTGTAAGAGGGGATGGAATGGGTGAGTTCTGAGTTTCCTTTCAGCTCTGACGTTCTGTAATTTTGTGTTGTGAGCATCTTTTGTTTTTGCCTGACAAGTAATCTTTCCTTGGGGAATTTTCTTTAGCACCACGCTTCTCTGGCCTCCCAAGGCAGGTTGAGTGTGGAGAAGGGGAAACATGGAACCCAGGCCTGGCTAACTAGAGTCTCCCTCCTCTTATCCTCAAAGGTTTCCCTAGGGAAGGGCATGTGACTCACCCTGGGATGGTCTGAGCCCTTGTCCAGGATTTTAGAGAATGAAGCTGGAAGAATGAGACTCTTTGTTTCCTCTAGTGTTTTTCTAAGCTTGGGCAAAGTAAGCCAGGAACTGTCTATGGTTATACTTCTTGGCACCAGAAAACTTAATTTAAAAGTTTGGCTGGGCTGTGGCCTCTAACTGCTCAGGGGCCAAGGCTGCTGAGTGCCTAGGGACTGAATTTCAGCCCCTTAGGGACCAAGCCTAGAGAGGAGATTCCATTGTCCAGAGGTTGCCACTGTCTGCTTCTCCACCTGTCCACATCCTCAGCCATCTTTTTTTTAAGCTATAGTGTCTAGTTCTTCCTAGTGAATACAGTGTTTTGTTTTATTTTGTTTTGTTTTTTAAGACAGAGTCTCACTCTATTGCCCAGGTTAGATTGCCATGGCATCAGCCTAGCTCACAGCAACCTCAAACTCCTGGATTCAAGTGATCCTCATGCTTCAGCCTCCCAAGTAGCTGGGACTGTAGGGATCTGTCATAACACCTGACTAATTTTTCTGTTTTTAGTAGAGATGGGGTCTTGCTCATACTCAAGCTGATCTTGAACTCCTGAGCTCAGGGAGGGATTTTCCCACCTCAGCCTCTTAGAGTGCAAGGATTATAGGCATGAGCCACTGGCTTGGCACTATATAAAGCTTTAACTCAAAAAGTATTTTTGACTATTTTTAACATCTGTAATAATGGAACATATTAAATACCTTTTTTTTTTATTTTGGGGGGCTGGGTGTGAACCTGCCACCTCTGGCATATGGGGCCGGCGCCCTACTCCTTTGAGCCACAGGCGCCATGCTAAATACATTTTTAGTGGAGTTTTTTGGTAAACACAGAGTCTCACTCTATCACCTTTGGTAGGGTGCTGTGGAGTCACAGCTCAAAGGAACCTCCAACTTCTGGGCTTAGGTGATTCTCTTGCCTCAGCCTCCCAAGTAGCTGGGACTATAGGTGCCCTCGACAATGCCTGGCTATTTTTTTTGTTGCAGTTTGGCCAGGGCCAGGTTTGAACCTGCCACCCTTGGTATACAGGGCCGGTGCCCTGGAGTTTTGTTTTTTATAAGTATAACTTAAGGAAATATTCTTTTTTGGAATTTCAAAGTTATGGACTCTCAAAATATTTAATGTTTTTTTGTTTGTTTGTTTGTTCTGTTTTTTAGAGACAGAGTCTCACTTTGTCACTCTCAGTAGACATAGCTCACAGCAACCTCAAACTGTTGGGCTCAAGTGATTCTCTTGCCTCAGCCTCCAAAGTACCTAGGACTGGCTCAGTGCCTATAGCTCAACCGGCTAAGGCGCCAGCCACGTACACCTAAGGTGGCAGGTTCGAATCCCCAGCCTGGATCCGCCAAACAACAATGACGGCTGCAACCAAAAAATAGCCAGGCGTTGTGGCGGGCGCGGAGGCAAGAGGCTCGCTTGAGCCCAGGAGTTGGAGGTTGCTGTGAGCTGTAATGCCATGGCGCTCTACCCAGGGGGACAGCTTGAGGCTCTGTCTCAAAAAACAAAACAAAACAAAGTACCTAGGACTATAGGCACTTGACACAACTCCCCACTATTTTTAGAGACAGGGTCTTGCTCAGGCAATCCATCTGCTTTGGCCTCCCTGAGTGCTAGGATTATAGGCGTGAGTTACCACACCTGGCCTCATTTAATGTTTTTTTCAATAGTTTTTTTTTTTTTTTAATTTGCAGTGAGAGAGAGGGGTGGGGATCCCGTGTGTATGACACACCTTTTGGGGACAAGACACAATTATAAGAGGGACTTTACCTAACAAATACAATCAGTGTAACCTGATTTCTTACACCCTCAATGAGTCTCCAACAATTAAAAAAAAATTTGCAGTGAGTTTTTTTATTCCTATTTATACATGAAAATTAAATCTTAATAATAGGAGGAAAATCGATTTATGTCAAAATATATAAGTCCTGTTGCAGCTTATTGTTTAATAAAATCAATTTCCTACACAGGCAGAAGGTTAAGCTTAAAAAATATTAAAAATTTTATGTTATTAAAGTAATACACCCACATATTGTTCTTAACCATTCATGTAGTGCTAAAAAACTTAAAAGACAATCTTACTGCCCCTTCAACCCCTTAATCTTTAGAATTATCAGAAGCAATGTCAAATTTTTAGCTTTCTCTTCTGTTTTCATATTTTTTACTTGATTTATGAACTAGAGACCTGATCTGTTGATTCCTAATTATTGTTGATAAATTGTCCTTGTCCCATTTTCCCTCATCTACCTTACATTTTCTGCATCACAGTTATCATCATGTAGTTCAACCAACAGTATTCTTTTTTTTAATTAAAAAAAATTTTTGTCTTCTTTTCTTTTTTTAGAGATAGGGTCTTGTTCTATGGCCTAGACTAGAGTTCAGTGGCACAGTCATACTTCACTGCAATCTCAGATTTCTGGGCTCAAACTTTTCTCCCTCTTTAGCCTCCCCAGTAGCTGGAACCACAGGTGCACACCATCAGGCCTGGCTAATTTTTAAAGTTTCTGTGGAGATGGGTTCTGCTATCTTACTCAGGCTGATCTTGAACTCCGGTTCCCAAGCTATTCTGCCACCTGGCCTGTGAAAGTGCTGGGATTGCAGGCATAAACCACCACACCAGGCAGCATATCTATCATTACAAGTTGGTAAATGTTGTTTACTGCTGAGTCAAGTTCTATATTAAAGTTATGTTTTCATTCTCTTGTTTTTTTTAGACAGAGGCTAACTCTGTTGCCCCAGGCTAGAGTGCCATAGTTTCAGACTAGCTTACAGCAACTTTAAACTCTTGGGCTCAAGGGACCCTCTTGCCTCAGCCTCCTAAGTAGCTGGAACTACAGGCCTGCACTGCCACGCCCTGCTAGTTTTTCTTTTTCTTTTTTTTTTTTTTTTTTAGTAGAGACAGGGATCTCAGTTTCACTCAGGTTGGTCACAAACTCCTAAATTTAAGCAATCCGCCCTCCTCAGCCTCCCAGTGTGCTAGGCTTATAGGCATGAGCCACGGTGCCCAGCCCTCCTTCTTTTACAACTTTTTGTTTTTTCCTGGATCTAATTATTTGTTCACTTACATAGACTTCATTGTATTCGTATCTTTTCCATCAAATGTGTCATATTTCATTAGTAACTTATTTTTAAAAGCTCACATTAATCATAAACTCTATCATTTCCATGAAACCCCAGAGATTTCTTTCCTAAGAAGTCTTTCTTCTTTCCTTTAAATCTCTTGCCCCAAACCTTGACTTGTTACACTTAGGCCTTCTGCATCGTCATCTCCCTTACGCAGAAACATTTGTTAGGAAGATACAAGATATTTTGTAATAAACAGAAAATTGTAGCCAATATCCCTATAAAACAACTGTAAGAACAAAATAAAAACCAAACCCTTTAGGCTAATGAAAATTACCCCTCCCCTCGCAGTAATCAAAAAGCAGAGGAAAACTGTAACACAGCACTCTTAACATAAATTAAGTATCATTCAGCAAACAATTACAGGTATAAAAGCTCAAGATAGAAGTAGGTATAAAATAGTTGTGAAATAAAATTGACTGAATTCAGGAAAGAAATAGAAGAAAAGGCCAAATAATCTTGAGATATCAAAACTACATGGTATCCAAGGGAAATAGGGACATTGAGGAAAAAATCTAAAATGGCCAACAGAACCAAACCAAATTTGGAATAGAAGTAAAAATAGCAGAAAACAGTGAGAGATATACAAAATATGCATGATTGGAGTCTCTCTCTCTCTTTTTTTGAGACAGTTTCACTCTATTCCTCAGGCTAGAGTGCCATGGCATCATTATAGCTCACAGCAACCTCAAACTCTTAGGTTCAAAGATCCCCTTGCCTCAACCTCTTCAGGAGCTGGGACTACACGCCTGTGCCATTACGCCTGGCTAATTTTTCTATTTTTAGCAGAGATGGGGTCTCTCTTTAGCTCAGGTTGGTCTTGAACTCCAGAGCTCAAGCAATCCACACTGTCTTGGCCTCCAGAGTGCTAGGATTACAGGCATAATCCTAGATGAGCCACTGCACCTGGCCTATCATTAGTGTCAATGAAGAAGAAATCCATTAACAATGAAATAAAAGTATAATTCCAGAAACTTTTCTGGAAGTAAAATACGACGTGAATTTTTGGAAGGGACCAAGGGTAACTATGGAAAAACTGACTTAATATCACTAGCCTAAGGGAATGTAAATCAAAGCTACAATGAGATGTCACTATACGCCCACTAGGATGGCTATAATAAAAAATAGGTAACAACAATTGTTGGTAAAGATGTGGAGAAATTAGGATATTCATGTACTACTGATAGGAATGTTTTTTGGAAACAGAGTCTCACCTCAGCACCTGTGGCTCAAGTGGCTAAGGCGCCAGCCACATACTCCTAAGGTGGCGGGTTCAAATCCAGCCCGGCCCACCAAACAAAAATGACAGCTGCAACCAAAAAATAGCCGGGCGTTGTGGCGGGTGCCTGTGGTCCCAGCTACTTGGGAGGCTGAGGCAGGAGACTCGCTTGAGCCCAGGAGTTGGAAGTTGCTGTGAGCTGTGATGCCACCACACTCTACCCAGGGGGATAGCTTGAGGCTCTGTCTCAAAAAAAAAAAAAATAAAAGAAACAGAGTCTCACTGTGTCACCCTGGGTAGAGTGCTGTGGCATCACTGTTCACAGCACCTAAAACTCTTTGGCTCAAGCAATTCTCTTGCCTCAGCCTCCCAAGTAGCTGGGACTATAGGCATCTGTCACAATGCCTGGCTATTTTTTGTTGCAGTTGTCATTGTTGGTTAGTTGGCCTGGGCTGGGTTCGAACTTGTTCAGTGTATGTGGCTGGCACCAGAACCACTGTGGTATGGGCGCTAAGCCTGGTAGGAATGTATTATAAAATGACATAGCCAGTTTGAAGGACAGTCTGGCAGTTTCTCAAAAGATGAAGCATAAAATTACCACAGGCCCTAGCAATTGTACACCTAGGTATATATACCCAAGAGAAACATCTTCATACAAAAACCTGTGAATGAATGGTCATAGCAGCATTATTCAAAATACCCAAAAAGTGGAAACAATTCAAATTGATTTTATTTATCAATTAATAAATAGATAAATAAAATATGGTATAAACACAAAATGGAATGTTATCTGGCAATAAAAAGGAATGCTATACAACATGAATGAACATGCTATACAGCTCTGAAAACACACTAAGTGAAAGATGCCAGTCCCAGAGGCCATTTGTTATTGATTCTATTTATATGACATGTCCAGAATAGGCACATCTATGGACAGAGTAGATTAGTAGTTGCCTGTGTTGAGAGAGTTGTGGGAAGTGACTGCTAATGGCTAATGGGATTGGGGGGTGGGATGAACTGTTCTAAAATTGATTGTAAGGACAACTGCACAATTCTGTGACTAGAACCATGGAATTGTATACTGTGAATAGGTGAACTGCAGGATAGGTGAATTATTATCTCTTTTTTTTTT
>CAUYTI010059541.1:0-12087 GCA_963575145.1 Galago senegalensis
TCCAACTCCTGGGCTCAAGCGAGTCTCCTGCCTCCACCTCCCAAGTAGCTGGGACCACAGGTGCCCGCCACAATGCCCGGCTATTTTTTGGTTGCAGCTATCATTGTTGTTTGGCAGGCCCAGGCTGGATTCAAACCCACCACCTTAGGTGTATGTGGCTGGCGCCTCAGCCACTTGAGCCACAGGTGCTGAGCCAGAAAGACTGTTACAACTTCACTCTGTATAAATGAAGATTTTGTAGATTTCAGTTATGCAAACCTTTTACTTTTTAGCTTTTAAACTAGTCTTATGTTTTTAACAAACATAAATGTATTCTTCACTGTAAGGTTAATATATTGACAGCTCAGAGAATTTAAAAAAAGAATAAACAGGAAAAATATGTCACATTCTCAAGCATCTTACACGTTTGCTTTTGTTGTGAATTTTTCTGATATATGGAGAATATGAAGTGAAAATGGTTTGTTAAAGGCATCTTCTTCCAGAGTTGCTCTGAAACCAGATTTAACCCTATCCTGCACAGTTGTAGACTTGAAATTAGAAAACTAAAGCTTGTGGTTCCGTTGTCGAATAGCTGTGTGTGTTTTTATAGCTTACTCAACCTCTCTGAGTCCAGTGTTCTTCTTTGTACAATAGAGAGGGTAATTTCTGTTTGTGACCTATTATAGTCACTAACTCTAATTGGGGGATTAAATGAGATATGGCAAAACCCACCTAACCCTCAATAAACATAAGCTACCATTATTACTAGTCTTTGAACTCTGTGTAGCAGTTTCTGTTGATACCTCTGTATCTCCTGGCGCCTGACCATTGCAGTGCCCCAGTCCTCTGCTCCAAGTACTAGCTTGGCATCTCTTTGCCAAAGGCTTATTCTGAAAACCGGCTGCTGGTATTTGCTCATAAAATAGGCTGAAATACAAGAGAATAAACAGACCCAGATCAGGCTACAATCAATTACTGAAGGGAGTTGATAAATAAATATACTAGCTGCACTGTCCCTTACATGGGATCGCTCTGAGGCTCAGAGTCTACACTGGCTTCCAAAGTTTCCCTAGAGCTATGGTCCCCACCATAACAACTGGCTCAATTACACACTGTGTTTTTGCTTCCTGCTTTATTTATTGGTTTTCTTACATTTCTTGATTTACGTCTCCACTCTCTAACTTTATTTCCTGGAATTACCCTTCAAATCATTTACTTGTACTTAAATTCTTGTCTCAGGTTCTGTTTCTGGAAGAGCCCCCAAACTAAGACGGTATTTGTGTGAATCTCAGTTGTTTCTGAGGGAAGTGACGTACAGTGTAAAGATGACAGAATCCTATTAAGGATGGCTAGATACAGGGAACTCATGCAACGTCACTGATTTGTTCTTTTCTCTCTCTCTCTCTCTCTCACACACACACACACATGCACACACACTGACCTGTTTCTGTTTGTGTATTAGCTTATTTTCAGGAGGAAAAGATGGTACTACAAGGCCACTCCAAGCTTACACTGCCTCTTTATCATACAATACATGAGACAGTAAAAACTTTTGTCCACACCCATATCAATTCCAGAAAAGGTCTCATATTGGCAGTATTTGGGACACATGCTGACCTCCAAACAGTCACTGTGTCCAGGTGGCTGAAATATGCTGAGTAGTCACCCCAAGGAATGGGACAGCTCCAGCAGAGCAAGATGGGATACAGGGAGTGTCCTTGTCTTCAAAAGGATGTGGGCAGCAAAAAACATTTCACAAAGTAGAAAATACTGTCTTGTTTCCATCGTCTTCCTTGAAGGTGGAAATCGCTAACATTCTGGATCTTTTTTACCTCAATAGAAGCAATTGGGACTTATATAATGTAATAATAGGCCCAGTAACTTACATTCCAGGCTAAGAACTGATGGCACAGACATCATTATTCTTTTTTTTGGGGGGGGGGTTCCTCTGTTGCCCAGGCTAAAATGCAGTGGCACAATCACAGCTACTCACTTCAAGTGATCCTCTGGCTTCAGCCTCTGAGCTGGGACTACTGGCATGTACCACCACACCTGGCTAATTTTTTTTTTAAGAGACAAGGTCTCACTATGTTGCCCAAACTGACTTCAAACTCCTGGCCTCCATTGGTCCTCTCATCTTAGCCTAAAGATCACCATTCTATTTTGGAGAGATGGAAAAAATGTCTTCGTTACACAGTAAAAATAGTAGAATAGTAGTTTTTATTTTTCAAACACATATAGGTTAGGTTCTAAATTCCATGCTAAGCATTTTACGTGTGCAATTCTTCTTAAGTCCTAG
This sequence comes from Galago senegalensis, assembly GCA_963575145.1. NCBI lineage: Eukaryota > Metazoa > Chordata > Mammalia > Primates > Galagidae > Galago > Galago senegalensis. The sequence goes on from CAUYTI010059541.1 coordinate 2,279, forward strand.
AAACAAACTCTGTGACCAGTCATAGGTATGACTGGGATTTTTATTTTATAAATGAAAAGGTTGGTGACTTGCTCTATGTATTTTAGCTCCTTAATGGAAGAGACTGTATTTTCATCCAGATCTGTGCAGTTCAAAGCGCAGTTATTCGCCACCCTGCTGTATTGCCTGCTTGATCCATGGATGCTTTGGAAACATTGCTTTGGTTGGATCTACCCTAACACTTACCTGCTTGTAAGTCCCATTGCAGAATTTGGACTAAAAAAAAAAATTGAACTCTAGGAAGTGATTAATTCTTTCTTTCAAATTTCACATTTGAGGTTGGAGACTTCTGGGTCCACACCGAAGTTTTCTTTTGATCTGAGAACTTGCGAATGTTACACCCAGAATCATTTGGCCTAGAATGATTTTTATTGAACTGTAGCATAACCTGAGTTATCCAGGTTGCTATATTCATTGTCCTTTTCTAGGTAGCTAAATGAAGTCGCCTGACTGAGTTGACATTAGATCAGATCAGATTTGATGGTAAAAGAATTAATTCATGGAATTGCTTCATCAGCTATCCAGGACCGTCTCTATCCCTGGGACTGTAGGCAGCAGCTCTAAATATCTTGCACTTGGTTAAAAAAAAAAAACAAAAACAGAACTATGTTTGCATTCCTTTTAGACACTTGGCGATTTTGTTATTGTTTATCAATGTAAGAGGTAACTGAGGTGTGAATCTAATTATCTCTGTGATAAGTTGAGGAGTGAATTACCCACACAGTTGAAAGTGCTAAATTCTCTCATTGGTTTGGTAAATATTGATTAATCTCCTTTTTGTATTGTCACTGTTCTTGCACACAGCACGACCCAGACAGAAACAAACTACCCCACAAATAAATCTATATTTAGGCACTGTGATAAGAATTCTGAGTTCAACAGGTAGATCATATCAGTGAGGTTCCAGTGCAGGAAAGAGAAATAACTTTAGGTACTTCAGTGAGATGTAGATTAATGTGAAGAATCAGGTGTTAGTAAAAATCACTGAAGCACTGAAGGGCTGAAGAAGCAGTCTATCCCCAGTCCTCAGGAGTATCACTCAGGACGCTGCAGATCTGGCCCTCACATGGAACTTGGCCCAAATTAAGAACCCACTGGGACCTACTTAGATTTCCCCTAAAACTGCCTCTGAACACCCAGGTAACTACAAAATGGACACTCAAGGTTGTGATGCATAACTGAGTAAGCCAGATCAGTATGCCACCATGACTGCTAATGCCTCTGCACCCACCACCTCATTCTTAAGAGTCTGAAAACTGGGATAGTTTTCAGGATGATGCTTGCCAGGAGAAACTTCCAGGTGGAACCAAATTAGCATCCTACAAGGGGTTGGCAATGCACATGGCAGCATTCTATTCTCTTATAACAGAAGAGGGTGGAACTGAGATTGAGTGGTGCAATTGGTGGAAGCGAGCACAGGATTGTGATGGAATTTTGAGGTTGGGGAAGGCGTCTCTGAAGAAGTGACATGTCAACTGAGACATGAAAAATGAGCTGGAGGAAGGCAGCCAAAGAGAGAGGTGTGGTCCACATAGGAGGGATGGCATGAAAAGAAGTCTTGCAGTAGGAAAGCACTTGGTGAGTTAGTGCTGGGATGGCAGAGGTGTGCATCAGGAGGAGTGAGTGAAAATGGTAGGCAGCTGGAGGGGTAGGAAAGGCCTGGTTGTATAGGGGATTGTCGAAGATTTAGGATTTTCCTCTAATTGCAATGGGAATCCAGCAATCCATTTAAGTAGGGGGAGAAATTGATTGGCTTTATGTTTCTGAAGATAATTCTTGCTGATATGCAGACAGTAGGTTAGCAACATTAAGAGTGGAAAAGGGGCTATTGCCATGAGCTAAGTGAGCAGATGGTAGGTTTATTTTAGATGATGGTGTTGCCAGTGGAGGTGATAGAGAGAGCAGAGTTAACGGGAATTATATTTTGGTGGCAGACCTGACAGGACTTGATGCCGAGTCAGTTGAAGCAGAGGCAGGGGTGGGCAGACCAGCACTCAAGTGTGGGTCCTGAGTTTTCCACTTGAACACTGGAAGGATGTTCATGCCATGTAGTCCAGTGGATAAGGTGTGTTAAGTAGGTTCTGCAGCAAGATCAAGGTCAATATCAGTATTGAACTTATTAAACTTGACATGCCTCTGGAACAGCCAGCAGATTTCCAGATGTCTAGAGAGGCATGCACATGTAGACAGTGGTCAGCATGGGCGTGCAGGTGGAGCCTGGGGAAGGAGGCCAGAGTAAAAAGCAGGTATAAGCTAAATGAGTCGGTCTAGGGAGAATCATGCATCCATCTCCTCCCAAAGGAAAACATTACCCAAAGACAGTAAAGAAGTCACTGACCACGTAGTCGTAGTAAATAATAATTGGTTTTTCCTTGTCTCTTTGTTCTTCTCTTCTCACTTCTCCTTTTTCTCTTCCTCCTCTTCATCTTCCTCTTGCCCTTCCTGCTACTCTCTTCTTTCACCAAGTTCTTACTAGATTAATGATTATGCTCTTTCTGATATTTTGAACACAAACTCAAAATCAAACCTCTGTAAGTCAGGGGTTCAGTGAAAAGAATAATTCAAACACTTTAATACCTTCCTTTCTACCTTTCTTTTTCTTTTTTCTCTAGTTTGAGAGAGAAGTGAGGGAAAGAACAAGATATTATATATTTCTTTTCTTGTGCTCTTCGGAGGGAAGCCAAGACCTTGGTGTAAAGTAGTCTAGAAATCAGCAACCCCAGTATTTGGAGGGAAGTATGTATGCATAGGCTGATCTTGGGTATAGGGTTTTTATTTAAATTTTTTTTCATTATTTATTTATTGATTACATTTTAAAATAGTAAGGAGATGGCAATATTTTTGTAGATGTGGAGAGTTTTTGTAAAGCTTGAGTCATGGCTGTAAGTGTGTCCATCATCAAGAGAGTGATTGTTGTACTAGTCTGGTAGGTTTTTACCTTGCCCTTCCTCCCAAGTCCTCCCTGCTTAATTTTCAAAGTTTTGCTTCCTGAGGTACACATGTGGGCTCATCAGTTAGTTCCAGTTTAATAGGGAGTAAATGTAGTGTTTGTTTTTCCATTCTTTAGATACTTCACTTAGGAGAATGATCTCCAGTTCTATCCAAATTGTTGTAACAAACATGAATCCATCCTTTTTAATGGCCGAGTAGTACTCCATGGTATATATATACCACATTTTATTAATTCATTCATGAGCTGATGGGCACTTGGGTTGATTCCACATCTTTGCAGTTGTGAATTATGCACAATAAACATTTGAGTGTAGGTGTCTTTTTGATAAAAGTCTTCTTTTCCTTTGGGTAAATGCCCAGTAGGGAAATTGCTGGATCGAATTGCTTAGGTCTACCTTTAGTTCTTTGAGGAATCTCCATATTGTTATTTTGAGAGGTTGTACTAATCTGCAGTCCCACGGACAGTGATTAAATCTTCCTTTCTCTCTGCATCAGCATCAGAATCTATTGTTTTTGGACTTTTTATTAATAATAAAAACCATTCTAACTGGTATAAAATGATATCTCCTTGTGGTTTTCATTTGCATTTCCCTCATGATTTGTGACACTGAACATGCTTTCAGTGGCCATTTATCTATCTTTTTTTGAAAAGCTTCGGTTCATATCTTTTGCCCACTTTTTCATGGGGTTGTTTGTTTTTTTTCTTGCTAATTTGCTTGAGTTCTTTGTAGGTTCTGGACATTAAACCTTTATCACATGTATAGTTTGTAATATTTTCTCCCATTCTGTAGGTTTTCTATGTACTCTGTTGATTATTTCCTTAGCTGTGCAGAAGCTTTTTAGTTTAATCAAATGTCATTTATTTATTTTTGCTGTTTCTGTAATTGCCACTGGGGTCTTAGTCATAAATTCATTATCTAGGTCAATATCTAAAAGTATTTTTTCATATTTTATTTTAGAATTTTTATGGTTTCATGCCTGGCATTTAAGGCTTTTATGCATCTTGAATTAATTTTCGTGAGTCATGAGAGATGGGGGTCCTGTTTCATTCTCCAGCATGTGGCTATTCAATATTCTCAGCACCATTTATTGAAAGGCTTCTTTCCTCAGGGTTCATTGTTGGCTGCTTTCTCAGCCATCAATGATCAGCAGATCAACCTTCTACTATAGGTAGATGGTTTTGTATCTGACTTCTCTATTCTGTTCCATTGGTCTGTGTCTCTATGTGTCTTAGAGAAGTCCTACTTGCTGTGAATATTCCAGGTGTTTGATGACCATCTTGTGACTCTATGCCTGAGTTTCTGGTCATAGCAGGGCAGATTTCCTCAAATAGGTTTTGTAGACCTTTAGCTCTTTCCTCTCCACCTTCAAATGTTATTTTCTATTCAATGTTATTTTGCTTCACATAGCTCCAATAGCTATTGCTTCACATAGCTATTCAAATGTTATTTTGCTTCACATAGCTCCATATCTCTTTCAGTGATTAAGTGATCACTTTTTTTTTTTCAGTTTTTGGCAAGGGCGGGGTTTGAACCCACCATCTCTGGATATGGGGCTGGCACCCTACTCCTTTGAGCCATAGGTGCTGCCCAGCAATCACTTTTTTTGTTCTCTTCTCTTCCTCTTTGACTAGATTATTTTGAGAGCCTTGTCTTCAAGCTCTGAGATTCTTTCTTTTTGGATTAGTTTGTTGTGGAAACTTTGTGCTGTGCTTTGAAATTTCCTAAGTGATTCTTTCATTTCTTTAAGTTATTGGTGGGTCATGGTTCTCTCCCTATACCTAGGACCTGCCAGGATATCACCCAAAGATTTTTAGGTGGTACCTATGATAGCTAAGGTTCCCTCCTCTGCTCAGATGCAGGGAGGGAGGCATGCTTGGTGCCCAGTCATAAGGCACAACATGGGGGGAGCATCTGTTCTGTCTGTTCCCTCCCTGGCCTGCTATGGGTGATGTGAATTCCACTGCTGGGAGGATGAGTCCTGAATGGAACTGTTACAGTGCATCAGTGTGATCAGGATCGGCAGGCACTGATTTCTGCTGCACCTGCCTGCCAGTGCAACGTCTCTGCATGACTCCAAGAAACTTCCTAGTCAGCCCAGAAGTCTGGGCTGAAGTGAAGGAGCAAGACCTCTCACAACTTAAGCTGCTTGCAGCTTTTTTTCCTCTTCTAAAAAGTTGATACCCCCTTGACTTCTTCTGTTCTGCTCTTTTTCCCTCTTATCAGGAATACAAACTCTACTGTGAACCCCAGCTCAATCTCTGAGATAGTGGTAGCACTTTTGAGTAAGAATTGGCTATGTCCTATTTGATTAAGTAGATGTTATAATGGACTGTACTATTAATCTGCCTGTCAGTGGTTGATGCTTGCAGGAAAGAGCTAACCACAGTAATTTTTTTTGATCCCAAAGTAGGCTCCAGTCTCTCAGGAGAAGCACTCGAGTGCCCCATGCAAGGGGAAAGGCCCTATAACTTCCAGAAAATTAAATTGCTTGTTCTCTACCATAGCAGAGGTGGGTGGGGGAGCAAATCTGGGAAGGATTACGTCAGGAAAGCCTGTCCCCAGGCATTTGGAAAATTTGGGTTAGTAATGGCATCTCATTATTGTTTTAATTAGTAACTTACTAATAACAAATAAGATTGGTCATTTTTCCACAAAAGGTTTATTGGACAATTGCCTTTGTGAGGATTGCTTTAAAATTCTATAGTAATGAAGCAGTGGGATAGCATTTATATAGGACGACTTAGTTTCCATGTTAAATGTTTAACATTCTGGTTGTAGTATCTTTAAGCTCAGTTCCTTACAACACATGCATACTCATTACTTCTCTCTTCTTGTTCACTAAGACATATTTATTACTATACGACAAGCCCTGTTCTTGGTGCTGGTGATATAATGGTGAATAAAACTGACAAAGTCCCTAGCACATATATTTTAGTGGGGAGAAATAAACAAACAACAACAACAACAACACACACACAGAGCAAGGAAAAATAGGGTGCAATCTTGCTATCGTGGAGCATAGGATGGAGTACCGGCTCTTCACAGTGATAGAGTAGTAGGTGCTTTGTGGAATAGCAGGATTGAGGAAGACCTCTCGGATACAATGATATTGGAACAGAGAGACCTGGATGAAGCAAAGAGTGAGTGGGCCATGCAAATGTGTGGGGAAGAACATCCCAAACAGAAGGACCAGAAAGTGCAAAGACCCTGAGGTGGTAATGTGCTTGTTTTGATGGAGGGGTGTCTGAAGCAGAATGAAGAATGGAGATGGTGGTACAAGGCGAGATCAGAGAGGCAGAGGGGAGGAGAGAGGGTAGTTTATGTAGGATCTTGTAAGCCCTGGCCAAGAAGGACTTCAGATTTATTCTGAAGGAGCTCAGAAAGAAGGCACAGAGACCAGTAGGAAGCCACCACAGTGGCCCTACAGCATAGGTCAGAGTGTACATGAATATAAGCCATTTTTCCCGTGTAAGCCTGCCCTGCTCTGCCAAGCTGAGGCCATTGTCCATTCCCTGTGCTACTGAATCCTTCTCTCACTGTGGGCACATCAGTGGTAGCTAGGAAAGGGGTGGAATAAGTGTCTTCTACAAGGTCTGTTGGGTGCTAAGAGGCTGTATGACAGGCAATCAAAATACCTAAGAGTAACAAGTCAAGGTTAGTAGGTGTCACCCTCAGAAGTCATTTTGACAAGGCTTGGTCTAGCACTTAGAGGGTCGAGAAGAACATGCAGGTAACTGTAGAGAAAAAGAAAAGTAGAGGCACCACAGACTTCAGTGCAAAGCCTAAAAAAGAAGTGGTAGACACAAATGTGAGGCATGTACCAACTCACTCCATATTTAATCTCTGTGATGAAGTACCTGGAAATCTATAAACGACAGCAGGAACAGCTTGACAGGCTGCTGTGTGTTCCACTTGGCAGATATGACTAGTTGGAAGTTTTTTCAAATTTGAGATGTCACTTTTGAATATAAAAACTGAGCAACATGGGTCCAAAGTCCAAAGTTCAAATTCCAGCCCTCTATCCACAACCCAGGCTAATGAACTATCAAGCTAGAAGGGTGTACCGAGAAGAAACATCATTTATTTAGCGCTTTATTGTTCTGGAAGGTAAACTTCATGAGGCTGATAACTGCTTTACTCACTGCTATGCTCCCAAGGTGGGCAACTGTCTGCGGGACACAGAAGGTACTCAAGTAGGTGGATGAAATATAAACTCTTTAGGGGGATTTATATATTCTCATAAGCTTAGCAAGGATGAGATCCTAGCTTACATTTCCTCATCTTTTTCTTTTTTCTTATTTCTCTTCTGCACTCCTGTAGCAGATGCTATCAGTGACCTGTGCCAATGGCCTTGGCCCACTCTGAAGCCAGCTACAGGTAGCCCCTGTACACAGTACCGCTTCTTTAGGCTTCTGCCTGCAGGTGTTTTTTAGTTACAAGTGAGTACTGGGTCCTCATGCTCTAGAAGTTCTGTAAAGAGTGAAATTCCCTAGGGGTAATCCGCTACCAATGAAAGATGGGAATCAGTAGATACCATTCCAAATTTCTTGTTTCTTGGTGGGATAATTATGAGGCATATTCTTTTCTTTTTCTTTTTCTTTTTTATTAAATCATTGCTATGTACATTAATGCAACCATGGGGTACAATGTGCTGTTTTTCTATACAATTTGAAGTATTTTCATCAAACTGGTTCACATAGCCTTCATAGCATTTTCTTAGTTACTGTGTTAAGGTATTTATATTCTACATTTAGTAAGTTTCACATGTACCCTTGTAAAATGCACCGTAGGTGTGGTCCCACCAATTACCCTCCCTCCACTCATCCTCCCCCATCCCCTCCCCTCCCCTTCTCCTTTCCCCATATTCTTGGGCCATAATTGGGTTATAACTTTCATATGAAAGCTATAAATTAGTTTCATAGTAGGACTGAGTACATTGGATACTTTTTCTTCCATTCCTGAGATACTTTGCTAAGAAGAATATGTTCCAGTTCCATCCATGTAAACATGAAAGAGGTAAAGTCTCCATCTTTCTTTAAGGCTGCATAATATTCCATGGTGTACATATACCACCGTTTGTTGATCCATTCATGGGTCAATGGGCACTTAGTAATTATGAATTGGGCTGCAATAAACATTCTGGTACAAATATCTTTGTTATAATGTGATTTTTGGTCTCCTGGATATATACCTAGTAGAGGAATTGTAGGGTCAAATGACAGGTCTATTTTTGGTTCTGTAAGTGTTCTCCAAACATCTTTCCCAAAGGAATGTATTAGTTTGCATTCCCACCAGCAGTGTAGAAGTGTTCCCTTTTCTCCACATCCACGCCAACATCTCTGGTTTTGGGATTTTGTGATGTGGGCTAATCTTACTGGAGTTAGATGTTATCTCAAAGTAGTTTTGATTTGCATTTCTCTGATCATTAAGGATGATGAGCATTTTTTCATATGTCTGTAGGCCATGCGCTGGTCTTCTTCAGAGAAGTTTCTCTTTAAGTCCATTGCCCACCATGAGAGGGGATCACTTGTTCTTTCCTTGCTAATACATTTGAGTTCTCTGTGGATTGTGGTTATTAAACCTTTGTCAGAGACATAACCTGCAAATATCTTCATCCACTCTGAAGGCTGTCTGCTTGCTTTACTTACTGTGTTCTTGGCTGTACAGAAGCTTTTTAGTTCCATCGGGTCCCAGTAGTGTATTTTTGAAGCAGCTTTAATTGCCCAGGGGGTCCTCCTCATGAAATATTTGCCCAGGCCGATTTCTTCAAGAGTTTTCCCTGTACTTTCTTCTAGTATTTTTATAGTTTCATGTCTTGAGTTTAAATCTTTAATCCAGTGAGAGTCTATCTTAGTTAATGGTGAAAGCTGTGGGTCCAGTTTCAGTCTTCTACAGGTTGCCAGCCAGTTTGCCCAGCACCATTTGTTAAACAGGGAATCTTTTCCCCACTGAATATTTTTAATTGGCTTGTCATAGATCAAATAACAGTAAGTAGCTGGATTCATCTCCTGGTTCTCCATTCTGTTCCATACATCTCCCTCTCGTTTTTGTGCCAGTACCATGCTGTTTTGATCACTATCGATTTATAGTACAGACAAAGGTCTGGTAGCGTGATTCCTCCGGCTTTGTTTTTATTTCTTAGTAATGTCTTGGCTATTCAAGGTTTTTTCTGATTCCATATAAAATGAAGTATTATTTTTTCAAGATCTTTAAAGTATGACAGTGGAGCTTTAATAGGGATTGCATTAAAATTGTATATTGCTTTGGGTAGTGTGGATATTTTAATAATGTTGATTCTTTCCAGCCATGAGCATGGTATGTTTTTCCATTTGTTAGCATTGTCAGCTATTTCTTCTCTTAGAGTTTCATAGTTCTTTTTATAGAGATCTTTCATGCCCTTTGTTAGGTAAACTCCTAAATATTTCATCTTCTTTGGCACTACTGTGAAAGGAATAGAGAGTCCTTGACTGTTTTTTCAGCTTGACTATTGTTAGTATATATGAAGGCTACCAATTTATGAGTGTTGATTTTGTAACCTGAGACAGTGCTGTATTCCTTGATCACTTCTAAGAGTTTTGTAGTAGAATCCCTGGTGTTTTCCAGGTATATAATCATATCATCTGCGAAGAGTGAAAGTTTGATCTCTTCTGACCCTAGTTTGGAGAAGCAGCTGCAAGCCTCCTTCCACACCATTCGCTATGACTTTAAGCCAGCATCTATAGACACTTCATGTGACGGAGAGCTTCAGGTTGGCAAAGGAGACAAAGTCACAATTACACTGCCACACATCCCTGGATCCACACTACCAATGACTAT
>CAUYTI010059546.1:0-18168 GCA_963575145.1 Galago senegalensis
TTACAATTCAGCACTACATAAATAAGGATTATAAAGGTTATTTTTATTTATTTATTTATTTATTTATTTATTTTTGAGACAGAGCCTCAAGCTGTCCCCCTGGGTAGAGTGCCGTGGCATTACAGCTCACAGCAAACTCCAACTCCTGGGCTCAAGCGAGTCTCTTGCCTCCACCTCCCGAGTAGCTGGGACCACAGGCGCCCGCCACAACGCCCGGCTATTTTTTGGTTGCAGCCATCATTGTTGTTTGGTGGGTCCGGGCTGGGGATTTGAACCCGCCACCATAGGTGTACGTGGCTGGCACCTTAGCCGGTTGAGCTATAGGCGCCGAGCCTATTTTTATTTTTTTGAGACAGAGTCTCAAGCTGTCATTCTGGGTAGAGTGCTGTGGCATGATAGCTCACAGCAACCTCCAACTCTTGGGCTCAAGCAATCCTCTTACCTCAGTTTTTTCTATTTTTTAGAAGAGATGGGGGTCTCTCTCTTGCTCAGGCTGGTCTCAAACTCGTAAGCTCAAGCAATCCACTCACCTTGGCCTCCCAGAGTGCTAGGATTACAGGCATGAGCCACCATGCCCAGCCTTAAAAAGTTTTTTTTAAATGCTAAAGTATGTTTTATCTCATTTGTGTATGGTGGCTCACACCTGTAATCCTAGCACTCTGGGAGGCCAAGGTGGGAAGATTGCTTGAGCTCAGGTAAGTGTCCTCGAACTATGGCCTGCTGGCCACATGCGGCCTGCATAGGACATTTATCCAGCCCACCAGGTGTTTTTGTTGCTGCTGCCTGTCCTGCTTAGCAGCTGACTCATCCCGGGGCCCAGAGTCCGGTCCTCCAACTGTCTGAGGGACAGTGAACTGGCCCCCTGTTTAAAAAGTTTGAGGACCCCTCCCTGAGCTAAGGAGTCTTGATACCAGCCAGAGTAAGAGTGTGATCTCATTTCTACTAAAAATAGAATAAGTTAGCTGGGTGTGGTGGCACACTCCCTAGTCCCAGCCCCTCAGGAGGCTGAGGCTTAAATCCAGGAGTTTGAGGTTGCTGTGAGTTAGGATGATGCTATGGCACTCTCTATTCTGGGCAACAGAGGGAGATTCTGTGTCAAAAAAAGAAAAGTATATTTTATCTCTACATATAGCCCCTATGCTTACCTGAAAATTATAACTAGACATTTTGAAGAACTAATTATAATATGAATTACAAAAAATGACAATGAAAAATTCATCTCTCTCACCTCTTCTCCTTCATGAGAGGGACCCACTTCCAACTCTCTTTTTTTTACAGAGTCTCACTTTGTTGCTGTTGGTAGAGGGCTGTGGTGTCATAACTCATAGCAACCTAGCAACCTCCAGCTCTTGGGCTTAGGTGATTCTCTTGCCTTAGCCTCCCAAGTAGCTGGGACTACAGGTGCTCACTACAACACCTGGCTATTTTTTGTTACAGTTTGGCCAGGGCTGGATTTGAACCCTCGACCCTAGGAATATGGGGCTAGTGCCCTACTCACTGAGCCTCAGGAGCCACCCCCAACTCTCTAAAAGTGCTCTAGGTTTGGTGCCTGTAACTTAGTGATTAGAGTGCTGGCCACAGACACTGTGAGGTTGGCAAGTTTGAGCCTGGCCTGGGCCTGCTAAACAACAATGATAACTGTAACCAAAAAATAGCTGGGCATTGTGGTGGGTGCATGTAGTCCCAGCTACTTAGGAAGCTGAAGCAAGAGAATCACTTAGGTCCAAAAGTTTGAGGTTGCAATGAGCTGTGATGCCTTGGCACTCTACCGAGGGTGACAAAATAAGACTCTGTCTCAAAAAAAAAAAAAAAAGAAAAATCTTTATGAGATTATGAAGAATGCATGTTTACCTGTGAACAAAATAATACTGTTTATTATTAGACTTTATGTTGTATTTTTTCATTATTTATAATAAAATGGAAAGTCAAATTCTTATACTCACGGAGCTCAAGTGTTTGAGAAATTCTATCATGGCTATATCCATGTCTAAATGCTTAGAAGGAATGAAGACTATGGGGGGAAAACTCAGCATAGATTATGACCAGACCATCTAATTTATTTAGTTATGTGCTAGTGTATTAGTCAATAGTCTAAACTCTAAATCCATTCTAATATAGTCCTGGGCAAATCTTTAGCATCATTTTTGAGCGGGCTTATGTAAGTGTCCATTTATGCGTTTTACTTTTAACAAGCTTGTTACTATTGACGGTTTTCTCTAGTTAACCTAGTCTACATTCCCTTTTTATTCATCTGAATGTTGAACATAAAATTTCCCTCTCATTTTTATTTTTTAAACAAACACCAGAATAAGAAGTCTCTAAGGCTTCTCACTCAAAATCAGAGGCATTTAAAGAAAAGAAGGAATGACTCCTGGTGGTGATTTTAAAATATGTCCAACATTGTTTGACAATCCTCCTGTCAAGAAGTGGAGCTTAATTGCCTCCTTTGAGCATATGCTGTTACTTGTTTCTGATGAGTAGAATGTGGCAGAAATGATGAATTGTGACTTCTGAGGGTAGGTCATAGAAGGCATAGCAGTTTCTTCCTCATGGCTTGGATCATTCGCTCTGGGGGGAAGCCAGACACTCAAGTAGTCCTATGAAGAAACCCAGGCAGTGAGGAAGTGAGGCCTCTGTAACAGCCCCAAGGACCTGAGGCCTCTTACTAACAGCCATGCAAGTGAACCACTTTGGTAACAGATATTCCAGCCTCAGTCAACCCTTCAGATGACTGCAACTGAAACTCCAAGTGACACCTTCACTCCCCAGCTGAATTGCTCCCAAATTCCGGGACTACAGAACCTGTGAGATAAATTTTTATTTTTTTAAGCTTCTAAATTTGGGAAAGATTTACTAACTCGCAATAGATAATTAACACATTTCTTAATATGCCTGTATGTAAGACTAGCAAGGCTGGGGGCTGGGAGGTCAAGGCAGATGGGCCACTTGAGCTCAGGAGTTTGAGACCAGCCTGAGCAAGAGCAAGAGAAAATAGAAAAACTAACTAGGCATTATGGCAGGTGCCTGTAGTACAAGCTATTTGAAAGTTGAGGCAAGAGGATTGCTTGATCCTAGGAGTCTAAGGTTGCTGTGAGCTAAGATGATACCACAGCATTTAATCCAGGGCAACAGAGCGAGACTATCTGGGAAAAAAAAAAACCCCAAAAACTAAAAAACAAAAAACTAAGACTAGGTAATATTTGTTGAATGCTTAGATTCTTAAATGTCTTATATAAACTAACTCATTAAATTTTCACATCAAATTACCGTCTGCATTTTGCACATTAGGCAACTGAGGCACAGATAGATTGAGTAACTTGCTTAAACTTATCCAAATAGCTAATAGTAGAACTAGCATTTGAACTTGGCAGTCTGGCTCAGCTATTCTCATTAACTTCCGCATTACAGTGCTGTTATGACAATGCTAGTGCCATTGAGGAATGCGCCATAATGAAATAACAAAAGATTAAAATAACGAAATAGTAAAACATTTAAGCTTAATAATAGAAGGTATAGACTACATATAAAGAAACTTTGCTAAAAACTGAAAAACCAGAGGTGGGTGGGTGGGGTGGTTCACACCTGTAATCTTAGCACTCTGAGAAGCCACTGTGCCTGGCTCAAGCTCTGATATTTTTGGCTTCAAATCTTTCAGTCACCTCTTAGACAAAGACAAGACTGGAGAAATGGCTGGTTCTGAGACTGGGTTGGGGAATGTACAAGGCTACCCAGAATATCTTTTCGTGCAAGAAAATAAAGAGGTGCTCAGAAACAGATTGGGACATGTTTAAAAAATGCTGCAAAGTAAGAGTCTCCTTGGCCTCATATAAGACAATTTAAGCATAAAAAAGTGACAGTAATTATTGTTAATATTGATACTGAAAACAAAAAAGGAGCTAAAGCCAAAAACAAACAAGTCGGTGGAGGGAGAAATAAAATGCATTTCCCAGGCCAGTCATGGTGGCTCATGCCTTTAAGCCCAGCACTTTGGAAGGCTGAGGTGGAAGGACTGCTTGAGGCCAGGAGCTCAAGACCAATTTGGGCAATGTAGTGACATCCTGTCTCCACAAAAAATAAGAAATAAAAAATTAGCCAGGTGTGGGGGTGAACACCTGTAGTTCCAGCTTCTCAGGAGGTTGAGGCAGGAATATCACCCCTCACAAACAAACAAACAAACAAGCCACTGGCGCAGTGGCTCATGTCTGTAATCCCAGCACTGTGGGAGGCCGAGGCGGATGGATTGCTTGAGCTCACGAGTTCCAAACCAGCCTGAGCAAAAAGTGAGACCCTGTCTCTACTAAAGAGAAAAACTGAGGCAAGAGGATCTCTTGAGCCCAAGAGTTGGAGTTTGCTGTGAGCTATGACACCATAGCACTCTACCCAGGCTGACAGCTTGAGACTCAGTCTCAAAATAAATAAATAACAACAAAAAATCCCCTCTTCCTTACATAAGAATGTTACTTAACACAGATGAATAATAGGTTTGTAAGATAATTGTAGTAATACTTGATTCAGGCAAGCATCACTAATAGATGGTAACCCACTGAAAGCTTGTTAGGGAAAAGATACACAGCTTCAAAGTATTATTCCGCAAATAAATTTTTTCTCTATAAATTTAGGTGAAATTCACATAACATAAAATGAACTAATTTACAGTAAACAATTCAGTGGCATTTAGTTCATTTAGTGTTGTGCCATTGCCACCTCTATCTAGCACCAACCTGTTTTCCTCACACCAAAATAAACCCCAGTATCCATCAAGTAGTTGCACCCCCACTTCCCCTCCACCAATCCCTGTCAGCCACCAATTTGCTTGCTGTGGATTCGCCTGTTCTGGGTATTTCAGAGGAATGGAGCCATATGCTGTGTGACTTTGTGTATCTAGCTTCTTTCATTTAGCATGATGTTTTTGATGTCTATCCACGTTGTACTATGCATTCGTACTTCATTCCTTTGTGTGGCACATGTATATAGCAATTTGTTCACCCATTCATTCATGGGCTTACATTTAGGTTGTTTTGACATTTTTGCTAGTGTAATAGTGCTGGTGTGAACATTCATGCAGATGTGTTTGAGTACCTGTTTTCAATTCTGGTGGATATACATGCCTTAGGAGTAGAGTTGCTGGTAATTCTATGATTAGCTTATGAGAATCCAACAAACTGTTTTCCATAGTAACCATTTTATGTGTTTCCCACCAACAATGTAAGAGGGTCCCAGGGTTTCCAATATATCAGAGTTCCAAAATCCTCACCAACACTTATTTTCCATTAAAGAAAAGTTTATATGTAATCATCCTAGTAGGTGAGAAGTGGTATCTCATTGTGGCTTTGCTTTGTATTTCCCTAATGATGAATTATGCTGAGCATATTGTCATGTGCATGCTGGCCATTTGCATGTCTTTGGAGAAATGTCCTTTCAACTCCTTCA
The DNA here is from genome assembly GCA_963575145.1 of Galago senegalensis. Taxonomy (NCBI): domain Eukaryota; kingdom Metazoa; phylum Chordata; class Mammalia; order Primates; family Galagidae; genus Galago; species Galago senegalensis. The sequence continues at coordinate 5,431 of CAUYTI010059546.1, forward strand.
CCTATTTTTTATGCAGACTTTTAAATACATAGGGGAAAAATGTACCTTTATTAGGGAGAAATGATTCAATGTAACATGAACAAACTGACATCACATCTTGGTGCACTAAAAGGACACAAACGTCCTTTTGTGTAGTCCTTTTGTGTCCTTTTGTGACAAAATTATTTAACTTGGATTTAAGCAAAGGGAAACAGACGAGTCCAAATTGAGTAACCTTCTGCAAAACTAAAAAGAAAAAAAAAAATCAATGTTATAAAAGGAAAAAACAAACCAAACCAGAGCTCATTCTAGATGAAAGGAGCTTAAAAAGACAGGGTAACTACATGCAAAGAATGATGATCCTTGATTGTATCCTGAATTGGAAAAGAAAAACAACTAAAAGGAATATTACTGGGATATTTCAAAAATTTGAATATGATCTGTATATTAAGATAATTGTATTAATATTAAAATTTCTGAGAATAATGAAATTATGATTATGTAGGTGAATATCTTTGTTCTTAGTATTGTAGATACTCATTGAAATATTTAGGTGTAAAGATTAACATTTTTGCAAAAAAATTTAAATGATTTAGCAAAATAAACCACACACACAAAGCAAATGCAGTAAAATGTTATAAATGGGGCTCGGCACCTGTGGCTGAAGCGGCTAAGGCGCCAGCCACATACACTTGAGCTGGCTGGCGAGTTCGAATCCAGCCTGGGCCTACCAAACAACAATGATGGCTGCAACCAAAAAATAGCTGGTCATTGTGGCAGGCGCCTGTAGTCCCAGCTACTTGGGAGGCCGAGGCAGGAGACTCACTTGAGCCCAGGAGTTGGAGGTTGCTGTGAGCTGTGATGCCATAGCACTCTACCCAGGGGGACAGCTTGAGGCTCTGTCTCAAAAAAAAAAAAGTTATAAATGGGTGAACATGGGTTAATAAGGCTGTTCTTATATTTTCTTGTAAATTTTCTGTAAGTTTGATATTTTTGAAAATAAAAGTCAAGAAAGTAAAAAGCTCTTTATAATCCAAACAGTATTTCCTGTTCTGTCGGATTTAACATCTCTGGAGTAAGACTAACCACTTCTGTCAGTTGTATACAGTTCTATAACCAAGGAGGGAGTTAACGGTTAGGTATATATCTTGCAAAATTATAGTAATTATTTAAATAAATAAGGGAAGACTACAGTTATCAACTTGATTCACATTTTTGATAGGCAGCTTGGTAAAGTGGCAAGAGCTTTGAGCCAGCCAAGGCCTGCATTTGATCCATCCTGGCTGGTTAAGCTGTTAAACCTCTTTAGATTTAGTTTCCTTATTGTAAAATGCAGAAAATAATTACTTAGTGTGTTTGTTGTATTGAATTATTACACAAAGGGTATTTGGTGAATTGGGCTTCAATTCTTGGGCAAAAGCTTCATCCTACTTTCAATACTATGTAAATCTTTGTCAGTAAACTCAAGCAATGCTGTGGGGTAGGTGACGGTGAGGGGTAAAATGACATTTCCAAGGTCACACATTTAATCGAGGACCCAGGTTTCCCAGCTTTTGGTCCTGTGCCCTTTCCACGCCCGCCGGAGAGGAGGAAGTGGCGCTCATGGGGATGCAAGGATGTAGAGGAGCAAAAGGAGAGAAGAGGCCGCGGGAAGAGAGGTGGTGTGAAACCCGCGGAGGCTCCGGCCAAGGAAGGGCTTATGGAGCGGCGGGCAACGCGACTGGCCGGGGTGCGGAGGGGAAAAGCCGTGGCTGGCAAGGGAGGGTCCTCCGGGCCCGGTGCCTGGGAGAGAAGGGCGGCCTTAGCCAGCCGCAGGGGCGCTGGAGGTGGAGGCCCGGGCCGTGGGATGGGGCGAGGGAGGCCGTGGGCTAGAGAGGATGTGGGCGGCGGTCACTTGTGCACAGGTGGTCGGGCGGGTGCTTGCGGGCGCGCGGCGGGGGCGCATTGCGGGGGTCTCGACCCCCGTGAGTCGGTGGGTGGGGGCGGGGCGGGGGCGGGGCCGACCGGGGGCGGGTCTTGCTGGGTCCCCGCGGAGCCGCGGCGGTGGCGGCGGCGGCGGCGGCGGCGCAGGCGCGGTTCCCGCCTCCTCCCGGCTGGCGGAGCGAGTGGAGGCTGCAGCCCGGCTCGGCTCGGCTCCCGCGTCGCCGCCGCCACCGCCGCGAAGCCCCCCGCCCCGCTTCCGCCGCGTCGGAATGAGCTCCCGGAAAGGTGAGTGGCCCGCGGCGTCGCCCTCTCCCTTCCACGCGGCCCCACAGGCCGCCCGGCCCGACCGTTAATGTGTGTCTTGTCTTTCCCCAGTGCTGGCCATTCAGGCCCGAAAGCGGAGGCCGAAAAGAGAGAAACATCCGAAAAAGTGAGTCCACGCTGCGTTCGTCTCCGGGTCCCCGCCCCACCCTGTCGGGGGCAGCCCGCAACCGCGCAGGGGAAAGTTGCCTAGATCCCCCGGCGGGCTGGCGGGCTGGTCCCCCGGGACGCCAGCGCTCGGCTCCTGCGCGCCCCACGGGCGGCCCCGGGGGGAGGGGTGGGCGGGGGAGGGGCGCGCGGGCCCGCGGCCAGCCGGCCAAGCATCCCCTGAGCCGGACCCGGCGACCCAGGGCGCCGGTCCGCCGCGGCCGTCGGGGGCGGGCGAGAGGCCAGGGAGGAGGCGCCGGGCGTGCGCACCCCTCCCCTGCGCGCCGACCTGGCCCGGGGGTCGCGGGCCCTTCCGGGAGGGGCCCAGGCGCCCGTTGCCCGGTTCCGGCGCTTCCAGTGCGCGTGTAAGTCTGCTGCGCAGCAGCTCCTACCTGGCCCGTGGCGCCGAAGAGGAAGGGGAGCCGAGTGTGTGCGAGAGAGTGTGGTCGCCTCGTCTTCCTCCCCGGCCGCCGCCTCTTGTCCTTTCTGCTGTAAACCGGAGCTGGTTGTCAAGTGGTTGGCCTCGGGCGTGTTCCTGGCGCGAGTTCAGCTCCGAGACCTGTGCGTTTCGGCGCTCGGGGTTTTATTCGAAACTTTCTGCTCGGGTCGAGCGTGACTTTGTTGCGCCGCGGCTGCGCCAGGGTCGCCGGCTGCACGGGGCGGTGGGCGTGTGCGCGGGCGGCCCTGCCGGCATTGTGCTGGGGAGAGGGTCGGTAGACTGGGGATAATTACCCGCGCCAGCGCCTGCCACCCCTAGCCTGGCCGCGCACCGAGTTGGAGCTGCCGTGCCGGAGAAGCCTTTCCTGGAGAGCTGTTCGGAGACCGCATAGCGCCGCCGTGGCTCCTTTTCATCCTCTATCTCAGTTTTTTTGACTTAACAAGGTTGATCATCGTTACCCTTTTTTCTAATTGGTGGTTTCGCTCTTCTTTTGAGCAGGAATACTCTGTGGTGTATGGTATCTTTGGTACTTTGGGGAATGATAGTCTATGGTAGTTAATTAACAGAGTCATGAAGTGTTTATTTACTTGGGTACTTCACAGCATTCCTAGCCTTTTTTCTTTCATATACTTATTGGTCACTGCCTGGAGAATTTCATGTCCATTGGTGGCATCTAGGAAAACTGGCTACGTGGTTATTAACGTGATGGTGTGTCATGACAGGCTTTTTCGATGACTTAAAACGGAAAATAACCTGAAAGTTTTTTTAGAGTTTCGCAAAATGTGGATGTTGACTTAAAAAATACTGTTCTTTAAAAAAAAATGGAGTGAGAAAAAAGAACTCATTAAGGATTTGAACTAACTGGTAGGTAAAAATTGTTTACTGGATTTTTTTTTTTTTTTGAGACAGAGTCTCACTTTGTTGCCCTTGGTAGAGTGCTGAGGCATCACAGCTCACAGCAGCCTCCAACTCCTGGGCTTAAGCGATTCTCCTGCCTCCTCCTCCCAAGTAGCTGGGACTACAGGCGCCTGCCACAACCCCTGGCTATTTTTCTTTGCAGTAGTCATTCTTGTTTTAGTTGGCCAGGACTGGGTTCAAACCCGCCAACTTCGTTGTATGTGGCTGGCGCTGTAACCACTGTGCTTCGGGTCCAGAGCCTTGTTGTCAGTGTTGTTTAGCAGGTTTGGGCTGGTTTGGGCTGGGTTTGAATCCACTAATCTGGTGTATGTGGCCAGCACCATAACCACTGAGCTAGGGCACCACCTGTTTATCTTTTTTTTCTTTTGAGACAGAGCCTCAAGCTGTCCTCGTGGGTAGAGTGCCGTGGCATCACAGCTCACAGCAACCTGCAACTCCTGGGCTCAAGCCAGTCTCCTACCTCTGCCTCCCAAGTAGCTGGGACCACAGGCGCCCGCCACAAAGCCTGGCTATTTTTTGGTTGCATCCGTCGTTGTTGTTTGGTGGGCCCGGGCTGGATTCGAACCTGCCATCTTCGGTGTTTGTGGCTAGTGCCTTAGCCACTTGAGCCATAAGCATCGAGCCTTTTTTTTTTGAGACAGAGCCTCAAGCTGTTGCCCTGGGTAGAGTGTCGTGGCATCACAGCTCACAGCAACTTCCAACTCCTGGGCTCAAGTGATTCGTCTGCCTCCACCTGCCAAGTAGCTGGGACTGCAGGTGCCTGCCACCACGCCTGGCTATTTTTTGGTTGCACCCATTATTGTTGTTTGGTGGGCCTAGGCTGGATTCAAACCAGTCAGCTGAGGTGTATGTGACTGGCATGTTAGCCACTTGAGCCACAGGTGCTGAGCCAGTTTATCGGATTCTTAGGACGTTAAAATGGAATGGACTTTGGCAGTTTTAGATGCTTTAAAAAAATTAGTGTTAGTTTTACAGTCAAATCAGAACCTTAAATTTGGGATTTTCTTTTGGTGAATCATGGACGTTGAGCCCATAAGTAAGGAGAACTGTAATGTTTCAGAATTCTGAGAGTACTAGGTTTTCATCACAGTTTTCAATTTAAAGTATTGGTTTATTTCCAAATAGCCCCTTATGTTCAGGAACATAAGAGTTGAAAAGCATGACCTCAGTTTTGGATACTGCTACATGTGCATATATGTAAAAATGAATATACTAAGATATTAAGTATTATATGTCCTATTTCCTTAAGGACTAAGTTTGGTAGTTGCTGTCTCTTACGTTGCGGTGTGACAGTTTTTTTTTTTATTGTGAAGGTACATCATTCTTTCAAATGCATGTTTTGGATTGTGATTATCTTTCAGAAAAATTTTTTTTAGAGCATTTTTTTTTGAAATAGTCTAATTTTGTCACTCTCAGTAGAGTGCAATGGTGTCATAGCTCACAGTAACCTCAAACTCTTCAGCTCAAGGGATTCTCTTGCCTCAGCCCCCCAAGTAGTTGGGACTACAGGTACTAGACAGGACGCCTGGCTATTTTTAGAGAGAGGGTCTTGCTTTTGCTCAGGCTAGTTTCAAACCTGTGAGCCTGGCGAGGTCACGTTTGTTATCCCAGCACTCTGGGAGGCCAAGGTGGGTGGATTTCCTGTGCTCACAGGTTTGAGACTAGCCTGAGCTAGAGCGAGACCCCACCTCTAAAAATAGCCAGGTGGCTCAGTGCCTGTAGCTTGGCAGCTAGGGCACTGGCCACATACGTGGGGACTGGCAGATTTGAACCCAGCCTGGGCCTACCAAACAATAACTACAACAAAAATATAACCAGGCATTGTGGCGGCGCCTGTAGTCCCAGCTACTTGGGAGGCTGAGGCAATTTGGAGAATCACTTGAGCCAGCCTAAGAGTTTGAGGTTGCTGTGAGCTGTGATGCTACAGTACTCTACAGAGGGTGACATGGTGAGATTGTCACATAAAAAATTAGTGAATAATACAGTTTTCAGCTTTTACTCTCAAATTAATCTGCCACTTTCTTACAGTGTATATTATATATATTTGATATGATTTGAGAATAGATAACAGCGAAAAAATGAACAGGCTGGCCTTCACAGTAATTAGCAGCTCAGTTACCTGATTGAAGTTAATGCTATTTTCCCTTTAATGCTTTGAATCAAGACCACCTTATTTAAAATACATGCTTGATTCTGGGAGGCCAAGGCAAGTGGATTGCTTCTTTCATGCTTTAGTCCAGGCATCCTCAAACTACAGCCTGCAGGCCACATGCAGCCCGCGTAGGACATTTATCCAGCCCTCTGTGTGTTTTTGCCACCGCTGCCTGTCCTGCTTAGCAGCTGACTTGTCCTGGGGCCCACAGTCCTGAGGGACAGTGAACTGGCCCCCTGTTTAAAAAGTTTGAGGACCCCTGCTTTAGATCACTTGCTTGAGCTTAGGAGTTTGAGACCAGTTTGAGCAAGAGTGAGACCCTACATCTAAAAATTGTCAGGCATTGTGGTAGGTGCTTATATTCCCAGCTACTTGGAAGGCTGAAGCAAGAAGATTGTTTAGGCTCAGGAGTTTGAGGGTGCTGTGAGCTACGACACTACAGCATTCTACCAAGGTGGCAAAATGAGACTCTGTCTCAAGAAGTGCTTGATATAATTTGTTAATGTATTCAAGTATTTGTGTGCCTTTCTTAGGAGCTGGTGATGAAGCTTTGAACAAGATAAGCAAAGCTCCTGATGAAACTTAGCATTTTCTGGAGGTTTGTGGAGAACCACAGAGAGGATAACAGAGTAAGTTCAGATAGCGCTGAAGGATTGGGAGAAATAGAATGGGGCATCTTAAATAATAAGAATGATAGGTGACATTTTAACACTATGCACTCTGCTGATTGGTTTCCATGTGTTTATAACTTCTGATAATCCTCTGAAGTAGGCACTGTTGTTGCCACTATTTATAATTGAGGACAGGGATGTAAGTGTGAGTAACATGCCCAGTTGTTAGTGGAATCTAGGCAGCCTGAGACCAGAGTCCACTTAATTCTGAGAAGGTGTCATTTGAGCACAAGCTGGACTGAACAGGAGGAGGTGGGAGTGTGCCAGAGACGGGAGGAATGGGCTGGGATCATCTGAGGTGGTACAGAGAGTTTGATGAGGGTAGGAAGAGTCTGAGTGTGTAGGTCCTTGTCACCGGTAGAGGCTTATGTAGGTGAGGGACAGGATCTGATCCTGTTTTGGAAAGAGCACTGGGGGGAGGGGCATAGGAGTGGAAACTGGGAGCTGGCCTATCATAGCACGTGGTGAACAGTGTATGGCATTTAGAGGGAAGTGGTAAGAGAGACTTCAGGGCACTGGCAGTCTGGAGGTATTTCTCATTTTATAGACAGGTATGAGAGGGTAAGAATTCAGGTTTCCTGGTGCTTAGTGTTTTTGCGTTTTTATTAATTCTTCAGAGGAGGAAAAGGAGTAATAGGTCTAATTTTAATATGATGGCTGGCAAATTTGAGTTATGTGACTGTGTGGGCCTGGCTTGATGTAATACTATTTTTTACTTTTGTCATTATCTACTTGTATATGCAAACTAGCTCTTTATTAATTTTAGTTTAGTTCAATTCTTTGGGCTTTTATGAATTGAGCCGGTTCCTAGAGGCTACTTTTTTTAGTACACCAGAATTTGTAGTTGTCAGGAATAAGGATAAATTTTTCTACTTATTCTTTGAGGCAGAGTCTCACTTTGTTGTTTTTAAAGTTCTCTTTCATTTGTTGGTTTTCTTAAAATAAACTTTTTTTTTTTAATTTTTTTTTTTTGAGACAGAGCCTCAAGCTGTCCCCCTGGGTAGTGCCGTAGCATTACAGCTCACAGCAACCTCCAACTCCTGGGCTCTAGCGAGTCTCCTGCCTCTGCCTCCCAAGTAGCTGGGACCACAGGCTCCCGCCACAACGCCTGGCTATTTTTTGGTTGCAGCTGTCATTGTTTGGCGGGCCCAGGCTGGACTTGAACGCGCTTTCTCAGGTATATGTGGCTGGCGCCCCAGCCACCCGAGCCACAGGTGCCGAGCCTAAAATAACTTTTTTATTGAGACGTAATTCACACTCCATCATATTTGCCTTTTAAACTATATCCTCTATTGGTTTCTAGTCTGTTCAGGAAGTTGTGCAGCCATCAATGTGTAATTCTTTGACACTTTTACCTCTCCAGAAAGAAACTTATATTTGTTTAGCAGTTGCTCTTTATTGCCCTTGCTCATCTCTATGGACTTGTCTTTTTCACACATTTCACATAAATAGATTCATGTAATATGTGGTCTGGTGTCTGATTTCCTTCACTTAGAGCAGCGGTTCTAAATCTGTGGCTCACCACCCACAGGAATTGTATTAAAGGGTTGCGGCATTAGGAAGGTTGAGAACCACGGACTTGGAGTAATGTTTTCAAGGATGATCCGTGTTGTGGCATGAATTGGTACTTTATTCTTTTATGTAGTTAAGCATTCCATTGTGTTGATATACCACATTTTGTTTATCTTTTTATTCATTAACTTCTTAAAAAAATTATTCAAACTTTTCATTTTGAAATAATTTAAGATTCATAAGACTCTCAGTTTCCTCCTCTAGTGATATCTTACATAACCATAGAACATTATCAAAACTAGGAAATAGGTGGCTTATGCTTGTAATCCTAGCACTTTGGGAGGCTAAGGTGGGAGGATCATTTGAAGCCAGGAGTAGAATAGCCGGAGCAACGTAGTTAGACCCTGTCTTTACAAAAAAATAGAAAAATTAGTTAGGTGTGTTGGCTTGTAGTCCCAGCTACTTGGGAGGCTGAGGCAGGAGGATCACTTGAGCCCAGGAGTTTGAGGTTGCTGTGAACTACAATGATTCTACTGTACTCTGAGACCCTGTCTCAAAAAAAAAAAAAAAATATATATATATATATATATAGAGGCCAGGCACAGTTGCTCAGGCCTGTAATCCTAGCACTTGGGAGGCCAAAGCAGGTGGATTGCCTGAGCTCACAGGTTTGAGACCAGCATGAGCAAGAATGAGATCCCATCTCTAAATAATAGCTGGGCATTGTGGCGGGCGCCTGTAGTCCCATCTGCTTGAGAGGCTCAGGCAAGAGAATTGCTTAAGCCCAAGAGTTTGAGGTTGCTCTGAGCTGTGATGCCGTGGCACTCTACTGAGGGCAACAAAGTGAGACTGTCTCAAAAACAAAAAACCAACAAAAATCACAGAAAAGTATAGGAAATTGACATTGACACAATATTATTAACTCAAGATTTTTACCAGTTTTACATGCACTTTTTTTTTTTTTTTTTTTGAGACAGAGCCTCAAGCTGTCCCCCTGGGTAGAGTGCCGTGGCATTACAGCTCACAGCAACCTCCAACTCCTGGGCTCAAGCGAGTTTCCTGCCTCCACCTCCCAAGTAGCTGGGATCACAGGCGCCCGCCACAACGCCCGGCTATTTTTTGGTTGCAGCCGTCCTTGTTGTTTGGCGGGTCCGGGCTGGGGATTCGAACCCGCCACCCTAGGTGTACGTGGCTGGCGCCTTAGCTAGTTGAGCTATAGGTGCCGAGCCTTTACATGCACTCTTTATGTGTATATATAGTTCTGTCAAATTTTAATCACTTATTTGGATTGTAGTCATACCACAGTGCAGATGTAGAACTGTTTGATTACCTCGAAAAAACTCTGTCTGCCCTTCCAGAGTCATACTGTCCTCTTAACCCTAACCCAGACAAACCCTGATTTGTTCTTCATCTCAGTAATTTTGCCACTTTAAGAATGTATTGTAAGTGGAATTGTATCATTTATAACCTTTTGTGAGTCACTTTTTCCAGTCAGCATAATGCCCGTGAGGTTCATTCAAGTCGTCCTCTGTTATCAGTAGCTTATTCCTTTTCATTGCTGACTGGTATTCCATTGTATGGATATGCAGTTTATCTGTTCATCTGTTAAAGGACATGTGGGTAGTTTCTAGGTTTTTTTTTTTTTTTTTGAGATGAAGCCTCAAGCTATCCCCCTGGGTAGAGTGCTGTGGCATCACAGTTCACAGCAAACTCCAACTCCTGGGCTCAAGTGAGTCTCCTGCCTCCGCCTCCCAAGTAGCTGGGACCACAGGCGCCCGCCACAACGCCTGGCCATTTTTTTTTTGGTTGCAGCCATCATTGTTGTTTGGTGGGCCTGGGCTGGGGATTCGAACCTGCCACCTTAGGTGTATGTGGCTGGCGCCTTAGCCGCTTGAGCCACAGGTGCCGAGCCGAAACCTCAAACTCTTGAAGCAATTCTCTTGCTTCAGCCTCCAAGTAGCTGGGACTATAGGCGCCTGCCACAACACCTATTTTTTTTTTTTTTTTTTTTTGTAGTTGTCGTTGTTTGGGAGGCCTGGGCTGGGTTTGAACCTACCAGCCCTGGTGTATGTGGCTGGTGCCCTAGCTGCTGAGCTACAGGTGCCGAGCCTAGCCCAGCTATTCTTAAATTTTATTTACAGAGTCTTATAGCACTCTAATGGAAAACATTTCACAATACTATCTTTTGAATCAAAAGGTTTTGAAGCAAGACCTGTACTTTCAATCAGATATTTTAAAGTACACAGTTATTACCATCAAACAAAAGCATAAGCACAACCTGGTATAGGGGCCAGGAGGAACACAACAATTTATCATGTTAAGCCCTAAGAACCCTGTGCTTTTACATTTTAGACGTTAAAACTGCAGTAAGGGGCACCATATGTACTACACGCTACATAGTGCCTGAAGTGAGAGCTGGTTCTAAAACATGCTGCATAGTATCATGATGTCTATATCCTTCAATGCGAATTTAGTGTTCAAAACTGTTCTCTGCTAAGGTACTATGGAGCCTTAGTACTTAGTTCCTTGGACTAGAAAAGCAGAGAGACTGTCATTTCCAGAGAGGAAAACATCTTACATGTCTCACTGGGTTTGTTTTCAGTCCAACACACTTTTTTAGTCTGATATTTAGGATGGGTAAAGTACAGGGGGTGTGTGTCAATATTTGGCATCATATTCTACCAACAAAAATGGATAATAACCTAGGCCTGAAAAAAGCCAAGTTTTTACATGTTTTAATATAGTACCTGATTAAGTTTTTAAATATTTTTCAATTAAAAGTTATATCCTAGATAAAAGTCAACCCTTATGTGGGTGGGCAGAATAAACCTGCTACATCAGTAATGTTACAATCTGTAAATTCTAAACTGCGATCCCTCAACTCCCAATAAAGTAGGGCATAAAACTAATACAATTCGCAGGTTCAATTCATAACAATACATGAAAGGCTTTAACTTAGCAGCCAGAAAAATAAGTTCACAGTCTAACTCAATACCATATATACATGTATTATACAGGCTCACAGAAAAAACATTTGGCAAATGATTACTGTCTCAAACAGCTTTTCTAATTTGAACTAACACTTAAACCAGTGGTTCTCATATTGTGGTCCCCAAATAGTAGCTTCTGCATCACTCTGTCAGATGTGCAAATTTTCAAGCCCTACCCTACACCTACTAAATAAGAAACTCTGGGGATATGGCAGCTTAGCAATCTGTTTTTTAACAAGTGTTCTGAGTGATTCTGATTTACACTACAGTTTGAGAGCCAGGGACTTAAATGATCATTTCAGGTATTCCTCCAGATCAGATCAAAGGATTATTGAACATAGCATATGTGTAAAGCACCATGGGAAAAATTCAGGTATAATTACAATTTGGTATTAAAATGAATTAAGTTTATCCCAGCTACTCAGGAGGCTAAGGCAAAAGAATAGCTTAAGCCCAGCAGTTGGAGATTGCTGTGAGCTACAATGCCACAGCACTCTACCAAGGGTGACAAAGTGAGACTCTGTCTCAAAAAAAAAAAAAAGAATTAAGTGTCTAAATGAAAGACACCACAAAGATGGAGGAGGGGAAGATACATTTATATTCACTAAATATAAATAAACTTTGGTATTAAAGCTTATAGAAATAGTAAAATTATTATTAATGTTCTGGATTATACTGCATTTATCTACAACAGAAAAGAGTGTAGGAATTATCAAGATGTTTTTCAAGTATATGGCAACCATTTACAGAGAAGCAGAAACTGATTTTTAAAGAAAGCATAGAAAATTCCACAAAACAAATCAAAATGTTCCAATTCAAAATCAATAATTAGTGTTTGTTTATGGAGAAAGTTTGTAGACTAAAAAAAAGTTCCACAGCAAATTCACTTGCACATGCATCTAATGGATTGTAAAATTTAAATGCTATACTAGAGATTCTTGTTATTTTCTCTTTTGTAGACATAATTTTCCCCATATTTTCAAGTTATTGGTTATAATATATTTTTTAGTTTCAGAGACATTTTAATTCACCAATAACTTAAAGACACACCAAAAACCCATAAACATCAAACTTTAAAATGTGACTGAATCTTGATAAGGCACAGAAGGAAAATGCCTCAGTTTCCCGGGACTACCTGGCATATCTGAAAAAACAAAATTCAACATATTTAAAACATTAGTGGAAGAACTAAGGACCAATATGAGTCTTAGCTCATTTTCATTTACTATAATTTGGTATTTCCAAGCTTTTATATACATCCATAGCTCTGATACTCCATTATTTAAAATCAATAACTGGATTAAAATAAATTATATCTTTAACCTTCAAATACTTCAGCTTCTTTTTTTAAAAGTTTAGAAATGATAATCCTCCAAAGGTACATTTTATGAAGAGTTATATACACACTACTAAGATTAAAATAATTTTCAATCTAAAACAAAACAGTCTTTGTAATTAATGAATATAAAAAAGTCCTGAAATCAAGACTTGAAGGGATTTGTGAGCTTTAAAAAGATATACTTATAACCTTAAGATCCCAACACTAGGCTTGGCGCCTATAGCTCAACTGGCTAAGGCGCCAGCCACGTACACCTAAGGTGGCGGGTTCGAATCCCCAGCCTGGACCCGCCAAACAACAATGATGGCTGCAACCAAAAAATAGCCAGGCGTTGTGGCGGGCGCCTG
>CAUYTI010059547.1:0-21517 GCA_963575145.1 Galago senegalensis
GACGGAACCTCAAGCTATCCCTCTGGGTAGAGTGCCATGGCATCACGCTCACAGCAACCTCCAACTCCTGGGCTCAAGCGAGTCTCCTGCCTCAGCCTCCCAAGTAGCTGGGACTACAGGCACCCGCCACAACACCTGGCCTTTTTTTGGTTGCAGCCATCATTGTTGTTTGGCGGGCCCAGGCTGGGGATTCGAACCCACTACCTTAGGTATATGTGGCTGGCGCCCTAGCCGCTTGAGCCACAGGCACCGAGCCAGTTTATTCAATTTTTAAAATAGTCATGCTTAGAGAATTAAGAGGTTACTTGAAGAGTCCAATATTATTTACCAAATAGTAAAATGTTATGCTTGCTTTCGACTTACAATGACGATTCTCAATTTAATTTTACATTTAAAATCAAAATCAAAAGGCTAATATACTTAATTGTTTGATAAATATATATTGACTAAATGAATATGCCCATGTGTCAAAATCTCTTAACCATTAAAAATGTTTTTAATCACAAACTTAGATTTTCTCTATCATTACTAAATTTATTCCTAAATTAAAAGTGTTTACTCCATGGAATTCATTTGTTATCTCTATTGAATTTCCATTACAGGTTGACCAAGGATGTTAACATGGCGGCTTATGGGTTAGAGGTTTGATTTAGGATATGGGCTGTGGAGCCTACTGTCTTACAGAGTATACCCTGAGCTCCCAAGGAACATCCTTTTTTTAAGAGTCACTGTGTCAATATGTGACTACAAATCCATTTCTTTACACAATTCTGAGATGCATTGAAAAAAGTCATCTTTCTTTGTATTGTATTTCTGGCAAAAACCTTTAAGATACCTTAATTCTTCTCATCTGGCTCCAAAGATAATTCATATCATCCCATCACATTCTGAAGAAGTTTCAAGTCTTTCTTCGATTCTGTTCCTGCATGGAATGTTCCCACATGACCACATCAGCTGGACCCATGCAACTGTTGCTCTTGTGGAATAGCTCATGCTCTCCACATCATCATAGGTACCCCTTCAAGTACCCCTCCCCTGTCCCATCCCAAGCTTGGCACTTGTCCTGAGCATGCTAGAATGCAGAATATGCAGTAGGCCCCTGAATACTCTCTAGCCACTAAATGACGATAGCACCCACTCTCCAGTTGTGACAACCCCAAATTGTGCTCCCTGGTGAGCAAACGCACCACACACACACACACACACACACACACACACACACACATACAGACACATGCTCAGAACCACTAGCTTGGGACAACCAACTGTTAATCCACCCGAGACGATGCAAAGCAATAGGGCCATTTGTAGCACAATTATGTTGTTCTTTTTCTTATGTATTCCATTGATGCCCTCAGGTCTGCTCCCAGCCTGCCTCCTCTTGAGTGTTGAATGTATGCCCACTGCTCAAATCCAAGACAGAACATTCTGCTCCAGAGGACTGAGCATTGTTTTGGTTTAGATTGTTTTTTGTCTTTATCTTTCAGCATCCATGACATTAGATGGTATACTTCCTAGATGAAAGGGTTTTGTGACAGCTTTTAGCTTTTTATTAAGGATTATTACACAAACTCTGCTTTTAAAAACATCCATTTATTTTCATATGGTATGGGAAAGCAAGCTTTTAAAAACACTGATGTTTCTACACATGCTTATTGTCCAAACCAGGACTCCAGTTTCACATGAATTTTTTGACTCTTTCTTTACATTAACTGTGACAAACTGGAATTTCTAAAACCCCACATTGGCAATATTTTTGCTATAATGGTTTGAAAGCAAAAATAATCAAAATCTGGGCAGTAAAAGAAAATAGAGTCTTAAAAACTGGGACTATAGACAAGCTAAGAGATGAAAGGGAATCCTATGGCTCGATCAAGTGCATGCTACATGATAAATCATTTCTTCCTGAAGACAAGAGAAACCTATATTTTACCTCACAAGAGGAGCATACTGTACAGTCTAGCATTATCTTAGAATACCACCCTTTAAAATTGACAGATTCAATTATACAATAAAATCAGTGTCATACTATGAGATTGTTGAAACCCATATTAGTAAATGAAATCCTTTTAATGATGGGAACCTAGAAAAAAAATTATCTTGAGCTTGTTCAATCTGTAACAGACTTGATGCTATCATGGAGGTCTTCACAAACATTTGCCAACATCTGCACACCAAACTGAACTTGCACACGATGCTTCCTTAGCGTTTCTGGGCAGCTGGGTGAGTGTGAACCCAGAAAACATGCATGCCTTTCCCTAATGTGTTTCTTATGGGCTGTGTTACTTAGCCAGAAACTTCACGAGGGTGAACCACAGTGATTACTGGGTTTGTACAAGAGCCTGTTAACATGATGAGGGCTAAATAAAAATGGTGTTAGAGGGTGCCTTCATGATGAGCTTTCAGATGCCAAGGAGAGATTCCACACAAAAGTCCCTGGGGGGAAATATATATTTCCATTGATATTCCTGTTGATCACTATTTGGAAAGCAAAAATCATACTGTCCAATATGGTCACCACCAAAATAGGGTGGGGGAGTGTGCAAATAAGTGGAAATTCTGTGACATTGGTTCTACACGGACCCAATGTTGCTATTTGCAGAAATAACAGAATGAATGTCCTAAACAGAACAATTAACTAGTAATTGAACTAAACCAGCCTATCGGGCAGAATTTGTTAGTAAGAAATTCTGTTCTGTAAATGCTGGGAAACTTTGAGGATAGATACAGTAAGTACAACCCAACCTTATGGTTGCCTTACACAAAACTTGTTTAAAAAGCAATTGTGATGTTTAAAAGGTAAGTCCCAGGAATATTTACCTATAACATGCACAGTATAGTATAGAACATATTTGAACTTTAGTGTGGCTAATTTTACATGAGTATCATCACGATTTTTGTCGTACAGTGTATTTATACCAGTGGTGTGAGGCTATCTGTTAACTTAATAGCCTACCTATTTAAGAATTCAAGGTGCTGTTAGAATACAGCCATCCCTTTATGTTTCATCTATGGCTGCTTTCATCCTACACTGGCAGAGTTGCATATTTGTAATAGAAAATCCACGGCCCACCAAGTGGAAACTGCACATAATTAGGCCCTTCTCAGAAAAAGTTTGCCCACCCTGGCAAAATCATTGGGCAATCCTTCCCAAACTAGGATTGTTTCTATAGCTCTACAGCAGAAAGGCAAGCAAACATTTTGTTGTCTTTGCTTCATACACAATGACTCATGGGTTTAGATTAGAAAATACCTCATGTGGCTCGGCGCCTATAGCTCAACCGGCTAAGGCGCCAGCCACGTACACCTAAGGTGGTGGGTTCGAATCCCCAGCCTGGACCCACCAAACAACAGTGACGGCTGCAACCAAAAAAAAAAATAGCCGGGCGTTGTGGCGGGTGCCTGTGGTCCCAGCTACTTGGGAGGCAGAGGCAAAAGACTCGCTTGAGCCCAGGAGTTGGAGGTTGCTGTGAGCTGTAATGCCACGGCACTCTACCTAGGGGGACAGCTTGAGGCTCTGTCTCAAAAAAAAAAAAAAGAAAAAAGAAAAAGAAAATACCTCATGTATATTCAATACTTGTTTGAGGGAGTTTATATGGAGGGCAGGAGAGAGAAGAGAATATTTGCTATTTAAGGAAGACATTTAGTGATCTGTTATGCTTGATTTTCTTTCAAAAGTACTTTGTGTTTGAAAATTTGTCCATAACATGAAACTTGTGTCCAGAGCAGTATAAATAGCTCAGTGGAACTTAAACCATTTTTGGTAATCATCCCTTTTGGGCCCTGAGCAAAAAGAATGGTAGACTTTATACTTAAATTTTTCAAAAGACTTAAGGCAAGGAAAAGAGAGGAGCTATGTAAGTGAAACCAGAAGAAAATGAGCAAAAAATTAAAAGAAGTTGGGGGAAAAAGGAAAACAAATAATGACTCAACTGTAAATAGATTTTCACATTGTACTGAATGAAAATAATAGCTAACATTCATTGTTCTACCATATGCTAGGCAAATTATATACTTTATCCATTTATTCCTACTCTTCGAGGTTAGCCGTCTGACTCTTGCAGGAATATAGAGCCTATCTGTTTTCATTAAGATTCTCTGAAGGGGCTCGGCGCCTGTGGCTCAAGTGGCTAAGGCACCAGCCATGTACAACCAAGGTAGCAGGTTCAAATCCAGCCCAGGCCCGCCAAACAACAATGATGGCTGTAACCAAAAAATAGCTGGGCATTGTGGCGGGTGCCTGTGGTCCCAGCTACTGGGGAGGCTGAGGCAGGAGACTCACTTGAGCCGAGGAGTTGGAGGTTGTTGTGAGCTGTGATGCCACAGCACTCTACCCAGGGGGACAGCTTGAGGCTCCTGTCTCAAAAAAAACAAACAAAAAAAGATTCTCTGAAGGTTAAATTTAGTAATATTAATGTATTGTTATGTCCAATTTAAAATTAAGCTAATCAAATTAACCACTGCCAGTTTTGTGAATCAAACCTGCCTGATAGTGACTTAATGATATAGTAGTTCGCTAATGCCACATAACAACCTACCTCCACACAGAGTGGCTTACAAAACCATCACTCATTGTATCTCCCAAGTCTGCCTATCAGCTGGGGATTAGCTAATCTGGGCTTGGCCTGAGGAGGGCTCTACTCTAAGAGCTTGCCATCCTCTCAGTAGCAGTAGGCAAGCCCAAGCATGGCAATCACAGGGATGAAAGGGAGCAAGTTGAAACACACAAGACCTCATAGCCTGAGCATAGGACTGTCACACTGCAACTTTTGCTTCTTTCCATGGGCCAAAACATGTCATGTAGCTAAGCTAAGAGGCCAAGAGGTATATTCTGCCCACAGTGTATTGTGGCAAAGGACTGGAGCCAATCTTTCACTCACAGATTTGGGCAAAATTAAATATACCTTATTCTGAAGGTTGCAAGTTTGGATTATCTGAAAGCCAGGCCCAGAGCTGTGCATATTTTCCATTGTATTATAATTACCCTGGAACCAAAGAAGCATCCAGTCATTGTTCTTCATCATGACCTCGTGAGACCTTCATGGGGTCGCCATGAAGATCCTGAACAACGCTACTAAGAGTTCCAGACCCTTTTCCACCCCCTTAGTCCCATCTTATAGTAAACTCTGCCCCAAGAGTAGCCAGCACGTCAGTGGGTTTGGTGGGAGAACAGGAGTACAGAATCATGGAGTAAAGAAGTTGTTACCAATTAAGGAAAACAGCATGTTCTCCTGTGGAAAATTCAGTAGTGCACAGGAGCATTTGTGTGTGTGTGTGTGTGTGTGTGTGTGTGTGTGTAAATTCAAGGAGGTAAACACAAGAGCCACATAATTAGACACTTTTAACAATTTACTTTAAAGTATTATTAGTCTACATTTTGGTAAAAGGAACCATCTCCTTGCTGTCACTCTGAGTGAGAGATAATGGTCTAGCCCAGCTGTGTGATAAGATAATAACTTCCTGCCATTCTCAGGCACTCATACAATCATTAATAGAAAACAAAGTGATAGAGAAGCTGAGACAATTCACTGCAAGGCAGGAGGTATTGATCGGTGTAAATATTCTATAGATTCCACTCATGCTGGAAGAGCAAGCAAGGCAATTACGAACTTTTCCCAATGATCAACAGACACTTAGAGCAAAGCTGCTTTTGCAAGATAGTGCAGTTTTTTTGACAAGACAACTGCATTTCACCATCCTCCCTCCCAAATAATGCCACCGGGAAAGCACAGATTTGTGAGATGTTTGTGGGGACAATATAAAAAGAAAATGGGGATTTTTTCATTTTCTTTACTATCTGAGACATATCCAAGAAAGGAAAAGTCATTTTCCTATTTTGGAATGAAGATTGTAAGTGATGTGACATTCTTCATATATCTTTAGGGGAGAGGGACTAAACGTAAGCAAATCCACAGAATGAAAGAGAGGGGTGAGCAGCACTAGCAGTAATGACCGTAGAAATCATGCAAGTGTAGACGTGTAAAAGTCAGTGTGTGTTTTTATTTCCCCCTGTATGGAAACCTCCACCTGCCCTTGATCATCTAGGACATGGGCACACGGTGAGCTTTGATATGTCAGAGGTGTAATTGGTGGTCACTTGATGCAAAGCATTCAACTGCAATCTCAGATTGGCTGGGAAAAGTGCTGCTCATGAATGAAGATTACACTGACAAAGGCTGCGTGAAGCCAGCAGCGAGGACAAGGGCATCAGAAAGCTGGTCAGGAGGGTGCTGGTGTCCTCAGTACTCAAACGGACAACTCCTAGAAGCCTAGATTCCTCCATGGCTTCTTCTTGCCTAATGCATCAAGCCTCTGGATTCGCTTGCTTAAGTTGTGCTTTACAAACCACACAGATGTTTCTTATGCTAGGAAATTTCAGTGCTGAGTTGTCCCAGAAAAGACAAATTGAGAATGGGACCTTCTATAAATGAAATGGGTTTGGGGATTCCTGTGTGCAATGGCGAACACCCTGAAGTAAATGACAGAGGTGACTAAGAAATAAACAGGGTGGAAGGAACAGACAGGGGAAGCAGTGAAGAAGGTGAGTGCAGGTGAGGGCATTCCCCAGAGGAGGGACACAGGCACTCCAGGTGAGCAAAGGAAGAGGTGGTCTGGGAGGGAAGGGGGGAGTAAGGCACGCAGGCAGACAGCATCCCAAAGAGGAGGGAAGAAGGCAAGGACGTTATCTGGACAGTCACAAGTCGCTGGCTGGCATAGATCACTAGAAGCATTTCTTATCTCACAGCACTTTGGAAACCGGAATTGGTATGCCTGTGGGATCCTCTTTCCAGCCCCTTCCCACTGCAATAGAAAGTTCTGAAAATAATTAGAATCACTTGCCCCACAGCCTAAAGGCCCCACATCAAAGTTGTGCCTCTGCCCTGTGTTGCCAGCATTTTCTTGATCTTCAAATATGAAACTGTTGTGTAAAATGGAGCAGCAGTGCTCACTTGGAAGTAAATGTCTTCAGAGGCTCATCCTATGGCAATATCTTGTCACTTATCTCCAAGGTGAAATGACTGCATGATTTCAACCACACCTTCGTCTGCGTATAATAAAAATAACATTCACGTGTTGTCACTGCCTGTTTAGAAAGAGTATTTTCTATCTGGGAGCTCCTGAGAAAGAAGTAAACATTTTCCAGAATGAAACACTCAAAATGAGAAAGGTTACATTGTGGGAACATCTGTAATTATTTGCCTGCCAGTGCAAAATTAATTAACTGTGTACAGATTCTATATAGTTTGTTTCATCTGCTTTTTATATAGATATAATTTTTTGATTTGCATTCTTTGAATTTTGCAGCTTTTCTTAAAGCTTGTGACCAACATGTTAAATCTCTTTTAATTACATTTGGAGGAGAGTGACATAGGAAGAGTACTACTTAAAGATTAGTTTCAAAAAGACACAGGCATTTAGAGATCTGACAAAACTCTTTGTCAATGGACTCCAGACTCAGTGAAGGTAATAGGGAGAACAAATAAACTGATTTAGAATAAGGAAGCTTTGTATCGTGTCTTGATAAATAAACTGGTCTTTGATGCAAAACACAAAATGAATAATGACCGCAACTAATGTACATTAATATGGTTTAAGACCATTATCAAAATCAGTACATACAATTTCGATTTACCCTTAAATATGTATTAAAGTTATTATTTTTTCTGGTACATACTGAGTTTGTTAAAATAGAAAACCCCCCCTTTTGTAAATAACTGCATTGTTCAGAATAGCACACGTAAGCAGAACATTTATTTCCTTATTTTGATAGAGTTCCATTTCCTGTTGCAAAGTAAAATCCAAGAATAAGAACATTCAGCTTAAACTATGTAATACTTTTCTTTGAAAAGTAAGAGTTCAGATGTAAAGTTTCAATAATGAAAGAGTTCTTTGCTAATGAGATAGTTTCAGAAATACTTAATTTAATCCAAAAATGACTTATAAAAATTCCCCACACTTGGAACTACGTGCATAAACCTCAACAATTGTGGCAATTATTCATTTTAGCTTTTATTGCTGAGACAACTTTTTAAAAGATGTTCCATCCCATTGATCCTGCAGACAGATATCATTCAGACCTCTCTTTGGAAATTTTTTTTAGAAAATGCTTGTCGGATGCTTGTTGATATTTTCCTGACGGCAGTGGTAGAAACCTCACTCTTTGCCACCACTTACATCTGCAGGTGACAGACACAAAATCCATGATGTGGTCCCAAAAGAGGGCAACGTTTTCATATATCCACTCAGCAAACCTAAATTGTGTCAGTGCAATGTGCTGGATCCAAGTGTGATCGGTGCACCCGCAGCAGCCACGTCACCCAGACACTTGTTAGAAATGCCAAGGCTCGGGCCCCACCCAGACTTACTGAGCCAGGAACTCTGGAGGTAGATCCCAGCAATCTGTTCTAACAAGCCCTCCAGCTGGTGCTGCTGCATGCCCAAGTTTGAGGACCACCATGCTAGGATGTCTGGGTGCACAAAGGTGGCGATGAAAATGCTACAAGAGAGTGTGACCAAGTGCTCCTGGCATTCATGACACTGGTGATTTTCATTTGGGGGGATTCAGGGAGAAAATGATTTTTAAACAGGATGAGAACACCTCCAATTTCTAAGCACAACATAGAAGTAACTTAACAATGCAATTTGAGTCCGGTGCCCTGGGAAACTGCAGCCTTTACAACTGAATTCTGCCCGTCATCATTTTCACATTGTCTGGGAGCACGTATCTGCCACCTGAGCTTTCCCCCCACAATGGGAAGGCTTGACTTCGTATCTGCTGAATTCCTCTTCTATGTAAAACATGTGTGTCTTCTTCCGGGACAGAGCACATTGCCACAAGTGCACGTCGCATTGTTTGTTTCTCATGCCCTTTCTTTCTCTGGGTATTTGAGTGCATGTATATTTGCCTCTTCTGATGTACACATAAAGGACTGGACACATAGCCTTGACCCGAGCTTGTGTGTGTGACTTCACAGGGTAGGAATGTCCGTGATCTCAGGCTCCTGTCTGCAAAGCGAGGGGGTTGGACTAGCGTCTCCCAAAGGCCCTCTCCCTGCCTGGAAACACTTCAAGACCACAGACCCAACATGTTTTTGCTTGTCTTTCTTTGTTCACTATCTGGTAGCATATTAATTAGAGAAAATCAATCCTAACACTCTATTCAAAATATTCTCAGAATGAAAAGCTCCTTATGAAATAGCTCTTCTTTGCTCCAAATGGGCAAATGTCTTAACTTTTCATTTCATTACTCACTTATGCGTGATTATATTTTATTTATTATCATATGGTCTTAAGAAATTTATTTGAAAACCTTTGTGTGAATAAATGGCATGGGAATTTTTTTTCTCTTTCCAGAGGAGCTTAGTTTATATGGACTATAGAAATCTCCTAGGTCATAAGTGGCTCTTTGCTGTATGCTCTTAATTTTCTCTCTTCATGTGAGACCATGTGCATACGTATATAGGCAAACATATTAAGGTCCTTGATATCTTGCAAACCATGTCTCCTTTTCCCCAGTTTTCCCACCTCGATTTTCCCCTTGAATTTCTTTACTTCAGTGGGCCATCGGCAACATTCTGACATTTCTGGAACTCTTTCTTAGTTCCCTAAGCTTTTTCTTCATGAGACTGTTTCTCTGAGAACTATAAAAAGATGTGCTCGCAACGCGCTCTGGGGCGTCCACTAGTAAATTGTTGACATTCTTTCCGGCTGAACTAGGCTGGCTCGCTCCACGTTTATTAGTTCATCTGGAATTCCACAGCTGCCACCTGAGCTTTTATGCGGTCGATAAGGAGCCCTGGTTTGGGGGCTGGTGCAGTTCTGTTGTAGCCATGCGATAGTCTGCCTTTTACCAAATGTCTTTGCTATGAAACAAGGGTAAACCTGTTCTTTTTCTCATGTTCCACATGAAATGACAGATAACTCCCTTTGCTACATGAAAACATCATTTGACATTAGTTTGTTGGTTTTTAAAATTCATTTTTTCATGATCAGCTTACTGTCACCCATCAGCCACTCTTGAACCAGAAAAGTTGTATACTGGACAATGAAAATGTTTTAACATTCTTCATTTTCATTTTTTTTCCTACTTTTTGTTACTGATCCAGGGGGGAAGACAGATTTTTTTTTCTACAATCCCTTTTGCTACTCTATAGCCCAACAGAGGACGTATTTGGATTTGCATCGCTTTTTGCTTATTTTTCCAAAGCATCTCTATTTAAAGCCTCCATCTGTAGACTTCAACCACTGTCCAAGTTATCACTAGCTAAATAGGATTTACACTAGCATTTTCATGCTTATCCCTTTATATCAGTGTCACTTTAGAATGACTTTTCCAAACTTTTCCTACAAGTTCTCTGATGTTTGATATGAGCAACAGCCTGAGAAAAATCACATATCTTAGAATCAAATTTAGAAAAGAAAATATTTTAAGGATAATATAAAACCCAATACCTTCTTATGTTTGGTGCAACTTGTTTGAATTTGGCTACCTAGCAAAACAATAAAAATAAGAATTATGTTTGATGCATTCTAAAGCTCAGTAATTATGGGTTTTGGGTGGTGCCTGGGGCTCAAGGAGTAGGGTGCTGGCCCCATATGCCAGAGGTGGTGGGTTCAAACCCAGCCCTGGCCCAAAAAAAGTAATAATAATAATAATTACTGGGTTTGAACGATAAGATTTTCATTTGCAATGGTGTGAACTTTTCAAGGGAAATGCTCCCTAGATTCAGACTGATTGGGGAGATTACAGGGCCCCCGGGGTCAGGCTAATCACATCTCCATACCACACAATGCACCTCACGGGGGAAATAAACACAAGATAAAGCCAGAGGAGAGGTTGTATTGGTCTCAGTCTCTCTCTGGTCAGGAATTATTTATTTTAAAAGATAAAATTCCATTTGGGGGGGGCGTATGAGATAAAATTCAAATAGAAAAATTATCTTCATTGCTTTGACAGTTTATGTATGCTAAGGTTATTTATAAAAACAGGTTTTTCGCTATAAAATATGGCAAAGTTCATTTTTCAATGTAAAAAGCTAACATTTGAACCCACTACTCCTAAAAAAACATTCTGTACATTTTCTCTCCGATGGCAGTTTGCGTAGCAGCAGGCCAGCAGATGACAGGAAAATTCTCTTGTCTATTCCTTTTTAATAAGACATTTCAGTGTAAATAGACTCACCCGATATAAAAATATCTTGAGTTCAGTAATATCTCTTCTTAGCAATGCCTCACTCAGGCAAGTATTTTATTTGCCCCCATAACATAAAAAACAAAAACAGAAACCAATTGCTCTCTTCTTCTAAACTTTTGACAGCTTGAATATCTCTTTCAACCCTTCTCCATACAATTATTTACATTAAGTTAAAACTATACCATTTGTACAGCTTTTCCAGAGATTTGCAACAGGTCTGAGAAGGATTCGAATTTCTTACTTGGACTCTTGACAACTCCTACTAAAGAAATTATTGACCAGGTTATGTGGCTTAGTAGCTAAAACTTCATAGGGCTTTGCTCAGTCAAAATGATTTAAAAAGCTTCTTTTCTTCATTTTAGAATCGTGGTTCTTTTTAGCATCCAGCTACCAATAGACCTATCCATTTTTTTTCTAAATGTGACTATTTGGGGGACATCAAGTGAAAATATTTTGTGTTTTGAATTTCCCCCCAACTTCATTTTTAAACTCCAGACAGAAAAAAAATACTTCAGATTTAGTAGTTTTTAGAATTTTTTTTCCATAAAGGCTATATTTTCTCAACTTTGCATTTTTTATCCTGTGAGATTTTAAGCACCTTTCATTTAAATGTTAAAAAAATGTGCCCTGGAATGTCTAATGAACAGTCCTTGAAAACAGAGTCACCTTATTTATAAATTCAATTCTCTTTCCATTCATATGAGGAACTTTATCCTTCCTCAGGGCATATATTTAATAACCATTAATGAAATCTGAAATTATATAAGAGCACTGAGACCCAAATTTGCTACTCATTTTTTTTCCAGTGGAAATTTCATAAGGGTTTTGGCATGGGAACACAGCAGGCATTTAAGGCAGATGGAATAATACAGTTGGCCACAATGGCTCCGAAGGAATCATAACAGTTTATAATCAATAATTTGCTTACTAGGAAAGACAGTCTTTTCAGCCAAACCAGCACATAGAATACTGTTCACCCTCCCAGTTAGACAGCCAACTACCACCCCCGTTCTGCAATCCTGTGACTTCCATGAATTTATAAGTGGAAGCTGGAGCTTAGTGTTTATATGTTTTGTCTTTTAAGATTTTGGTATCCATCCTCCTCTTTTCACAATACTTCATGTCCCCATTGCCTTTAATATCTTAGAAATTATTTGAGCAGACAAAGGCAACCAGGACCAGATTCCGCTGGTGCTTACCTGCAGATGGGGAAGGACTTACGGAGGAGAAGGGTCCATCCCAACTGGTTCTAGCCAGGAATTGTAGATGAAAGGAGACTTGTGTGGTAGGTAGGAACAAGTCCTTTGGAAATTCGGATGTGTTATGATTGGGCAAGTCCAAGAAAAGTCCTTTCAGGATTTTCTTTTGAAGAGAAAATTGTGACGGGATCAAGAGTCTGAGAGGTAAGAATATCAAGAGAATGGCAGGAAACCTATCCTTACCTCATAAACTATGCTACAGATTATCACCCCCACTTGGTTACTGGTCTCCCTGCAGGGGATGAAGAAATCTGGATACGCAGGAGGCCAAGAAAGAAGATATGTAGGCAGTTAGCGTCCATGGGATCTGGCAGGGTTCTGGGCAGAGGGGCTATTTGGGGAGTAGATTGATAATGCTATCTACCAGGTAGATGGCCTTGCATTTTCTCCTTGAATTCTCTCAACAGCTCTGTGACATAGGATTTATCTCATTTTTAAGTGCTACCCTGAGGCAAGGGAACTCTGGGTAATTTGCCCAAGGTCTAGTAGGATTTAAAGTAGGTAAACTGAGCCAAAAATTCCTACTCTTGGCCCATGAACTGTATTTCTTACAATGGCACCTTTGGAGAAAACTGTTGCCAAACTACAGTATGTGAAGCAAGGTCCCCGAGAGAAGTTCCCTGACTTCTTGTGACTGAGGAAAGGAGTGGACCCTTTGTGGAGAGGGGGGTGTTCTGAAGCCTTGGGAGGGGACAGAGAGGGTAAATGGAGACAGCTGACCAACCTTGGGGCCTGAATTTTTTTTGTTTGTTTCAGACAATAAAGATACTTGGTTTAAGGGAGAAAATTATACAAGTGAAACTATGTGTCCTGCATTGATATTTTATAATTTTCTGATGAGATCACAGCATCATAATTAGACATGGCTGTGATACTGAGGGCATGCTCCTATAGTCACCTCACTTTCTGAATCACTGGCTTTTCCCTCCAGTAAATGTATGTTCACAACTATGCTTCTAAATCAATGGTTCTCAACCTTCCAAATGCCGCAACCCTTTAATACAGTTCCTTATGTTGTGGTGACTCCCAACCATAAAATTATTTTTCTTGCTACTTTGTGAGATCCACTGTTCTAAATAAAAATGTACATCATAAGCTGTCATGGATAACTGTAGTCAGGGTAACATCAAATATGGGACTAGAACATCACATCTTCATGGTTCATACATTTGAAAATGGCCATAGATTTGAGAATGTTACTGGGTTACTCAGCAACCAGACCCTGATGTTGATGGCCAATAATTTATAATGGTGGCTTAGAACCAGTGATAATTCTTTCCAGGACTCATCTTCTTCTGATTTTTACATATCAGAGTCCTTTCTAATCTCACAGAGGTTTGAAAACTTCTGCGACTTCTCAGGGGACTGAAGAGTAGCTAGTTAGAACACAGCCAGTTCCAGGAGAATCACCCAAGTGCTTTCTAAAAATGGAAGCTCCTGGACCTCTCCTCAGATCAGTAAAATCTGAGTCTCTGGGGTGTGATCTGGAAATGTAAATTTATAAGCAATGAATCAAATTCCCAAGCTGCTTTGGGAACCAGTGAGTAGAATATTGCTCTGGAAGAGTCCTTGGCAAAATGGCCTATTCATCTTCAACTATCTCTTGGGTCATCTTGGCTTGGCCATCTCTTTTCCTAACAGTGCTGCTCCTCTTTCTTCAAGGCCAGTACAAACCATAATATGCACACAAATCATCCCGTTAGAATTCCGGCTCTGACTCCCTTCCATGCAGAAATGACTTTAAGGCTTAGAGAAAACTTTTTAAAACACACAACACAAATTGTCATTTATCATATAAATGGTAAAGTATGTCTGCAATAAGTTAATGTGTATTGGCCTGAGGTGGGGCTAATACTGCTTGGGATTTGGTGTGTCTACCAAGCTCCCACCACGCTGCTGGTTCACATTCTGCCTTTTGAGTAGCGGTGTCCTGGTGTCCTCCTCAGCTCACTCCTTTCTAGTTATGGCTTCTCTGCTCAGAACCTCGCTCCCTTTCTCTTCCATAGTATGCCTGTGGTTTTTCAGTGTACTGGAAACAAAGCTTTTTCTGGTCTTGTCAAACATCAGGAAAGAGCATCCTTGATGGGAGTGTCAGAGAAGATTGAAAGAGAGGATGGAGAGATAGTGGACTGTTAAGAAAGGTGTTTCTGGCAATGAAGATAAACAAAATGCTTCATAGTAAGTAGCACAGCTATACACAAGGGTGGCCTTAGAACTTTCCAGAAATAATCCTGCTCTGAAGAAAGGAGAAATATGCATCTTCCCAGAGCTGACTGCAGAGAAGCATAGAGAGAAGGAATCCTTGCAATAGCAGCAGCAAGACTGTCTTGCCTTATTACAACACCTGTGTGTGCCTCCCACCCACACACACAGAACGAACATGCTGTCCTAGGTTTCTCTGGCACAGATTTAATGAATGAGGCTGAAAGTACCAGGAGCCAGACTCCTGCTTAGCTTACAACTCACTATCTATTGCCCATTGCAGATGAGGTCGTTCTTTTGTAGGACACACGCTACGCAACTACCAACACATATTATCGATAACCTTGAAATTAGTTTTACATCTCCCTGAACCCTACTTTGTTTGCCATTCAGTCGCTTTCCTATAATGATTATAGTTCCCACCAGCTTTCAGGGACGGATTAATTTATAACAATAAATTCCCTAGGTGATGACTACCCAACATTAAAGTCAATTCATATACATTAAGAGGGAAGTTTGTCCCAAATGAAGGATATCAATAACCTATAAATATTCAGTTATCTGTAGCTCAGACCCTTTTCTGAGTTGTTTGGGACAGGATATAAATCTTTAAGACTAGCAAGATTGACTTGCCCTATCCCGACTTGTTTCATTTCAGACCCTGCAAAGTGCATGTAATAAATCAAAAGTGAGTTTTCACATTTAATTGTTTTCTCTCCCATGGAAGAGTGCTGGAAATTGAACCTGGCCCTGGGACAGTGAAGCTTTGGCCCTGCTCCTGCTGTTGGCTCTGTGTCTTAACGTCATGACATCCTACTAGATGGGCTGGGGCCAGAGAACAGTAGGGCTGCTTGGAGGGAGGCCCCAGGGACAGTAAACAGAAGAGAGGCCAGCTGGGTGGGAGAAGCTGGAGCCAGTTGTCAATAGAAATGTATTAGTCCCAGGGCAGCAAGACTATATAAGTTCCCAATGATTTGGGCCACTAGAATCTCATGAACCATTATCATCTCTAGCTTACTAACTGGATCACAGAAGCTTAAAAATTGCCATGCCTTTAAAAAAAAAAATCTCTCTTCTTTCTCCTGTAAGATCAGACCTAGTGTTTGTAGCTTGTGATGCTATGGGAAGAACACTTAAAAAGCATGTGTAAATCTTAAACGTATAAACATGTCTTTTCATAAAAGAACTCTCACAAATTTGGGGTTGGAAAAGGGGAACATATAATGCTTAGATTCCAAATAGAAACAACAGAGAAGTTGCTGAGATAGAAAGAATTCCATGCAGAAATGAGTTAAAGGCCTAGAGATAATTTTTAAAAATACACAAACTTAAATGATCAGTTACCAGGTAAATGGTCAAGTATATGTGCAATCATTTAATTGTCCAAGGCAAATAGATCACAAAGAACCTAAGAAAGTTCTAGTGACTAATTCAAATTAGTCAAACCAGATAGATTTCTAAAGAAATTGAGGCATGTGAAATAATGTTCAAAATGGATTTCCAAAGTCACCAGCCATCCTTTGATTTTCTTATTACCCACGTTCTTTGCCCTGGTGAAGAAAATACAAGCATTACTTAAATGAGAACATAAAGTTGTAACTTAGGAAGACTTACTCTTCCTTGAAATTCACGAATACTTGAGTTAAAAACAGGTTGTGAATGTTTTCTAATTCTCTGACTCATAGATTTATAAAGATCTCATCTCACAGCTGCCCTGGATTAACTCTCACTGCTGTGCTAATCCTTGTCAACTCTGTCCTCAACTATTATGCCGGCCTCAGAATGCTCTTCCTTCCTCCAGCCTCTCCCCCTCACATCCATTCTTCATCCTGTCCCCAGAGTGATCCCACTGACACCAGGACCAAATGCCTAACTCCAAGCTCCAAAGCCTCCCGTGGTTCCCCTCTCTCTGGGAGAGACATACAGCATTGGCAGTGCAACCACCACTCTCTCCCCAGCCTCTCACCCTCTCCACAGCAACTCACATCATTTCCATTTAGTAAATGATGGCTTGTCTGTGGAGCAATGAAAAAGTTATTACCTTTATAGCAGCTTTCAGAATTTTTGTTAGAGAAGTATTTTTAATAAGCCACACAAAGTGGACAGTGAGATCCAAAATGCCTGTTCACGCAACAGAAACTAATTTCTAAACCACTGGGTATGAGACAAGTGGAGGGATAGGTTTTGCTCCCAGATGGACAGAAGATGATTGCTTTGCCTCATACAGAAAGAATTTGGATTCCCAAAGGACTCTACAGACATACAATGGAAGAGAGAGAGTGTGGCTAGGAAGACAGTAGAAGGATGGACAATTCGACCAACCAAAACCTTCAGAGAAGACTCCTAAACTCGGGAATATGAGCTCAGATGTGTGAATGATTTTGTTGGGATAGAAACTGAGGGAGTAGAATTTCAGGCAAAAATGAAAATGGCAGTGGTCAAATATGCAGGATCCAGAAGACTGAACAACCTTGGAAATGGTAACCCATTGGAAATTCCCAGGAATCTTGGCACAAGACTAAAAATTGGTAGTAGGTGTGGCCATGGGATGTCAGATCAATCATACTGAGATCTCAAGGAATATAACAGCCCTCAGCTACGTCTAGATTGTTCCAGAAAAAGGTTAAGGCTGCTACACCAATGTATCTTGGGCTTCAGCTACAGTCCATGTTGATTCTTTGGCTCTTCCCAACCATGTGCTGCACTTTCCCACCACCCTGACACCTTGAGAATAATTCTTTCTGTTCAGAAATGCCTCCCTCCTCTTCTCTGCCTAGTGAACTGTCAAAACCCAGACCAAATATTATCTCTTTTGTGTCTCTTCCCTGGCCTTCTCCCAGACTTAAATCATTGCTCCTTCCTCTTTGATTTTACTGCTTAGTCCTCACATCTGAGTCTAAGTGGGTCCTCACAGTGGGCAGAGAGTGGACACCACAAGAACGTGGTTGTACTGTATTTCTCTAACTTTGGTGTAAACACACAGAAGATGCTCAGTATGATAACTGATAAGCTAAATCTTTCCTTCAATCATATGTAGAAATGGCCCTAGCCATAGCACCAATTCTTCTCTGCCCCTCTAGGAAAGTATTAACAATTCTTTCATACATTTTCAAGCTCCCTAGAGCTTATATATGTTAAAATATGGGATCTTATCAATAGTGCTGCACATAGGGCAAACTCGACTTCTACCCCTTTCCCAAAGTGATACTGTACCTTTAATTTACAAGTGGAAGAAGTAGAGCCAGAACCTAGTCTTTAGAATGCTTATGTCCAGCCCTCTTCTTTTGCTGTTTGTATTTAACCTGGTGAAAACTAGGAATTCTTTGCCATTATGAATGACTCCATTTGGAGGCTGGATCATCTAGGCACTTGGAGCAACTTGCTTCCATGAGTCAGGTGGTGTGATAGGGGTGATCTCTGTCTGTCAGCAATGCCACTCAGTTGCAGGTCACCACTCTAGTCACATGTTCTCTTTCCTGTATCCTGATCGTGCCACTTTCTACAAGGCTCAGGTAAGAAGTGGGGTGAGAAGCAGCTCTTCTAAGAAACTTCCCCCCCCCAAGCATGAGAAAGGATTCTGTCCCATTCAACAGTAATAATTTAAACACTTATTAAATCGTCTGTACCAGGCATAGACTTTACATGCATTTTCTTATCTAAGTGTCATCTAGCTCTTTGGAAGGTGGGAGCCAGAGTGTTCCTGGGGAGCTCAGGAACCCATGTATTCAAATGCCCTGCAGAGCTTCTTCCTTCACATCTCTGCCTGTCTTTTCTTGTCAGTGTCATTCTCTTTCTCTGTAGAGCAGCTTCATCCGTGTAATGGGAAATGTGCTTGACTGTGGTCAGCTTCAGCACAGGAAAGGGCTTCCCCTGGTCATACCTGAACCTTTACCCTAATCTAGCTTGCAAAATCCCAAGGGCAGGATTCTGATCACCCTGGGCTGAGTCATTACCCACCCATTGCACCAATTAGTGTAGCTGAGTAGGGTAAGTTGGGCGGGGAGGGGGGAGATACTGATAAGTAAGCCCCTCTAGAACCATCTGTTGGCTAGGGATTTCCCCCAAATAAGAGAGGGTAGTCTGTTGCTAGGAGAAAAGGGGGCAGTGGCCCTGGGCTGAACACAAGCATGCACTGAGGTTATATTATTCTGAGGTTATATTATTCTGTTCCTGTTAAGGGCATGAGGACTCTGAGGCTTAAAGGGATGTGTTACTTGCCCAAAGTCACCAGCTGGAAAGATTAGGACTTGAACCCAGGTTAGCCAGACCCCAGAGTCTATACTCTGGACTTCTGGGCTCTGCTGATTAAGCCAATTGCAGTCTATTTTATGGCTATGTGGGGCTAGCTAGCTGAGTTGATCAGAGCTGAAGTCCCTTTCTCCTTTTGATGAGGCTGATTAAGTCAGGAACAAGGATTGGCTCATTGAGTCCTGATAAATGAACTCACAGGACCTGGGTCTTTCAAAGAAAAGCTACCAGGTAAGCGAGTAAGCAAAGTGTGAATCACTCCTAATCCCGTCCACCCTGTTACTGGTGGAAAATAACACAAAGCATGCCTTTTCCCTCAGGACGCCTGTGGCACCACC
This sequence comes from Galago senegalensis, assembly GCA_963575145.1. Lineage (NCBI taxonomy): Eukaryota > Metazoa > Chordata > Mammalia > Primates > Galagidae > Galago > Galago senegalensis. The sequence goes on from CAUYTI010059547.1 coordinate 19,242, forward strand.
TCAGCGTGGGAAGGGCCTCAGGCTTTCATTTCCCTTTCCAGGTCTTCTTACATTTTCCCTAACAAGACTGCCTTCCTTTTCATTTTACCCACAGCAGTGGCCCCTGCTGGGCCAGGAGGCAGAGCTATCTGGCCCGATGTTATCACAGCTCACACACCCCCCTGGCCATTATTAAGTGGCAGCCTGTGTTCAGTTGCATGTTTCTTAGCAACCACCATGCGCCATGTCCTCTCCTTTCATTTGAGTCTTCCTTCTCTAACCTAGGGGGCAAATTTACTAAGAAATGAACCCATGCCTTCTCAGATTTCTAAGCCATGGAAACCAGAAAATTGACAATGATTGCATTTTCAGTCTCTCAAAGTGATGACCGATTTTAGGGGTGGGGGAGCAGAATCCTTTCCTTACATATTGGCACTGGCTTTCCAAAACATAAACTCATCTTCAGGGAAATTGATTTAAACTGAGATTCTTGATAAGATCAAACATGTCTGTTTGTAGCTTGCTGAAGGGCTAGACATGCACTTAAGACTAAACATTTGAAAACATGAAAACTGCCTTCTTGCAAGTTTCTATCAATAACAGCCAGTTCTAACCTATTCGCTTTTATATGGTATGTGCTCAGTATGGGTCTGTTTGAGAGGAAGCTTTCCCAAGACAGATGCTTAATTTCTTGTAGGCAGCCAACTGCTTATTCTTATTCCATGTACATGTGAATAAATAACTCCACACACCCCCACCCTAAACAGTTATTAGGATCCTGGAACATGGAACAAAGGCTAGAATTCTTTCTCCTACAAAGCTTGGACTCTTGGCTTTAATTTATATTAATCTGGTTTTGTTTGTTTGCTTTTATTGTGCATTTTTAATGCTGCTGTTTCATATTTATCTTTGGCTTATGTGTTTTTCTCCCATCACCACCACATTGCCATAATTCAATCTCATTTTGTTTACAGTTATAGCCCTTGAGGTTGTTCATACCTACACACATTTGGGAAGCTGCAAACTAGTTTATCACATGGTGTTCCCAACACAAAGCATAAAAACAGTCACCCAGCCCAAGAATCAGCCGCTGTAATGCATCATGTTCCTTCTAAGCCACAGTGGTATTCTTCTGTCTAGACGCAGTCTGTTCTCTAGAACAGATGACTGTAATTGAATATGTCAGTTTGCAGGGAAGACTTGCTTCTAATAAGCCTTTAATTCCAAGTAACAAAATTTAGCAAAATAAAAAGATGGTATTCTGTTTAAAGGAAGGCTTTTGACTGGATGTTTTTGGCTTGGCTCTAATAAACTGATGTGTAACCTTTCCCCTGAACGTAATCTGAAGAGACCCGAAAATTCAAGTCCACTTCATTTATTTGAATCCCCCCAATAGACTTATCTGTAGACCAAATATTCAAACACATTTAGTTTTAGCTCATTTGATAGGTTGGAGTTAACGCATTAGTCATGGAGACTGCCAAAATCAACCAATTGTTCCAACGACTGGAGATTTGAAATGCCACAGGGCCACTTATGTTAGGATGTTATGTAGTCTATCTCATAGATTTATGAGAAAAATGAATCTAATTTTTTTGCTCTGAATGATTTGTAAGTATTTGAAGAAATCAAGAAGTTGGGGATAAAGTGTCTTGCCCTCTGCATGTTTAAACCACAAGCAACTTCTCTTTACCATTTAAACTGTTTTTAAGGTACTAACAAAGAAAAACCATAATAAGATATTGTAGAAAATCTCTTTTCTTTTTATTTATTATTTGGGAGAATTAAATTTTGTTTAGTTGATTATTAGAAGGGCTACCTTCTGAGGTAAGCACATAGTACTTTTGCAGCAAATATGTAGAAAAGGGTTTTGTTTAATGTAGTATTTTTTCACTAAGACCCTTTCTTTGGTCCTTTACTCCTCGAACTCCCTTTTCTCCATCTTCCCATTTTCTGGCCACAATCTTGAAGGCCATGTGAAATCACTACTTTAGCATTAATCTTTGATCTCTATGAAAATGCAGTTCTGGAAAAGGAAAGTAAAACCTGATCTTCTCATATTAGGTTAAACTCTAGGCACCAGAGGTTCAGCCTCTTACCTGAGATCAAGAATTAATGAAGGCTCGGCGCCTATAGCTCAACCGGCTAAGGCGCCAGCCACGTACACCTAAGGTGGCGGGTTCGAATCCCCAGCCCAGACCCGCCAAACAACAATGATGGATGCAACCAAAAAATAGCCAGGCGTTGTGGCGGGCGCCTGTGGTCCCAGCTACTTGGGAGGCGGAGGCAAGAGACTC